>JAODUH010028132.1:0-10228 GCA_027564835.1 Typhlichthys subterraneus
GAAGATACTTAAACAGGCTTAATAATGACAGTAATACAGTATACATCATTTTGTGTAAACCCATGTTCAGTCAAGTCAATCAGTCATGGACGGTCATGGGACGATCAGGAATTGTACCCTCCATTTTGAGTGGGAACCATGGTAATCTCAGCACACTGGTGCTAGTGTGATGTAACTGCCTCAATAGCTCTCTCTCTCTTTCTCTCTCTCTCTGTCTCTCTCTCTTTTCATGATTGTGCTGTAAAAATGGTAGGCCATCTACAATATACAATAGGAGTATAAATGCAAAATACCTCTGCACTTCAATGTGGAGCAATTATGCCTTCAACATCATGTGGTGGCGCCAGAGAGCAATATGTAGCATGGGGAGAGAGGGTTTACTCTAAATGTCAAGTGTGTTTGTGTGGGATGCTGTGCATTTATGGTGTCAGTTCTCTTTCTCGTGTGTGTGTGTGTGTGTGTGTGTGTGTGTGTGTGTGCGTGCGTGTGTGTGTATGTATGTGAGTGTGCACGGCAGGAACAGTTTTCCCACCGTTACAACAAATCAACAGCTCTTACCAATTCCTTTCCAGTATATATATATATATATATATATATATATATATATATATATATATACTGGAATACATACAGTATTAAAGTATTAAAGTATCCATTCGTTTTCTTAAATGGATACTACGTGGTGGTAACTTGTAAACAAGCGGCAAATGGTTGGCAAATTTGTTTTGCCACCTGCTGGGATTATATTTCCCTTTAATGAATCCTTCTCTGCCCTTGCTACAGTCAATGCTGAAGCCATAAAATTGAATGATGTGGCTCTCTCCATGCAGCGCACACTGGACACACTCTGAGCCTGACGTCTGTAGCCTTGTGCCATTCATGCAGGTCATCTGTTTTCCCTGTTGGCTGTGTGGTCCTCCTGTCTCTAATCCTTTCCCGAGCCAGATGTGTGCTTCTTTCACAAAGTCCTCAATGTCACGCAGCTTGAATAGGGCATATCACACACACACACACACACACACACACACACGCACATCATGATGCTGAATTGCAGCCCCGGCCCCACCTGTCCAAGTTTGGACAGCACTGACCTTTATGAGCCTTAGTCAATATGCCCTGAGCTATGAAACTGAGCATATGTGCTCTTTGTTTATGTGTACTACTGTGTGTGTGTGTGTGTGTGTGTGTGCGTGTGTGATTCTTGTCTGTGTGTTTCTGTCAATATTCCCAAATAACCTGTATATGTGTGTGTGTGTGTGTGTGTGAGGGATGCTTGTCTGTGTTCACATGGCAATATTCCTCAATAACCTGTGTGTCTTTGTGTGTGTGTGTGGGTGTGTGTGTGTGTGCGCGTGTGCGTGTGTATGCGTGCGCGTGTGTAATTGTGTATTGCTCGGCGTCAGTAGCACTGGGTGCCAGGGAAACGCGATCGGCCTCGGCCCTGTTTGTGCACTGCAGCCAAACATTTGATGACTGCATTCGTTTGCCCATCTACAATATATTCAGTATATACACACGGCATGCCTTCAACGTCTCCTGGCTGTGTTATTATGTTATTTCTGCTGTTATTATTTCCAGGCCATGGCTGGAAGTGATGTAAACAAAAAACATATATGCCAGAGTATCTCACCCGAGACAAATAGAAACATCCAATATCATCAGACCTTCGCTCGCTGTAAACAAAGAAAAGAAAACCTCCGATTCCCCCAGCAACCCTTCCTTTCTTTGCAGTTCGCCGTCTGTGTAGAGCTGCGTGTACACAGTAAGCCTGTGCTTTAGCCCGGAGTGGGCTAAGAGAGCCTGTTAAGTCTGAACGGGACAGATGCATGGCGATCCCAGACAACATTTATTATCCTGCCTGTAAGAATCCCTGTTGCCCGCTGACAGCCTTGGAAATAACAGCATGGCCGTCACTTGGCATGCAGTGAGAAATGACTGCTGTGCAAAGATGCACACGCTTTGCTGACGGCTGTACTGCCGCCAATCAGAGCGGAGGGAAGCACACTTGAGTGCTGCCTCACTTTATTTCGATCTCAATAACCCCCCCACACACACACACACACACTCACACACACACACGCAAACACAATCACCCGAGCCCTCAAATTCTTCACTCATTTAAACTTTTGACTTTTGACTAATCTTTTTTTTTTTGTTTTTTTTTTTGCGCCACTCCCCAAGTAACGTGAGACGCAATAGCAGCATATGTTGCTGTGGAGTAAAGCAGTGGTTCTTGGAGAGGGAGGTCAGTAATGGCACTTCCCCAACTCCCCAAGGAGGTGGTGGTACTATTAAGCAATAACATGTATTACTAATAGTGCTGTACAAAACGATTATTTTTTGCCGATTACTTTATTAATCGGATAAATACATTTGCGATTATATAGAAATCCATTCAAAGCCATAAGGTGCTGTTTCACCCACATTGGTAACACACATTAATAAAATTGTGCGGCCTGCACCACTTTGTGTTCCTTATTACAAAGCCAGGGCGGTGTACAGTATAAATACTAGATGATAGTTTTCAGCATGTACAGAGAATGGGCAGCTAGCAGACTTGGCTTAACTTTACATAAAGTGTATTATCATACAATCACTGATTACACCTTTAACTGGTTTTAATATTTTAATGTCAAATCTCTAACAGTCTTTATTTAACATTAAATCTGCAAGAGCTTGTTAAAAAGGAATTGAGTGCATTATACATTTAGCACACAACAAAATAAAGTGAAATTAAAATAAATTTCAGCAATATCAAAACATTGTGCAACCTCAAGCTTAGCAGTCCCAACAAAATAATCTTACAGTAAAATGTGTACAATTTGAGTAATGTTGTCTTTGACGCTTTAGTACAAATGCATGTCACGCTCTGCGTCTAGCAGAGTGCTAACGCTAACATTGTTATTGACGTATTTACGTAACCGGTGACGTCAGTTACGTCGACTAATCGTCCCAGCACTAATTACTATGACTATTTATTCCTCTTCTTCTAATAATATTGAGTTATAATGTGTTTAATATGCGTCGCTATAGTGCCGTGGTCTTTTTGTTGTGATATATCGTCTCACAGTAACACTGATAATCTCCAGTCCCCCTCAACCCATATATTCCCCCACCCCCCTCCCACCCCTGTCATCCATGGTGCTACACCTCCAGGATAGGCTGTCAACCCCAACCTCTTCCAATAAGCAGATCTCCTTTTCCGAGTCTACTCAGTAACCTCGGGCCCCTGTTACCATGTTTGACAGCTTCTCTTTGCTATGCGTTGGCGTGACAGGGCACAGGCACTAGCTGCAGCATTATAGGTCAGAGACATGAGGTTGGGCTGTCTGCAGCACTTACAAGCCAATACTGTAGAGGGCGCTTCACATATTTAAAAAGCAGTCTCCTCTGTGGGGCTCGTCTGCCAGACGGCTGAGGTGTGACCGTTGTGTTGTGTACGCTCAATTAGGAATAGAATGAGAGAACGGTAAACACTGCGGGGACCATTTGTTTTTCAGCAGTTTTATCAAACTATTCCTCTGCTGCGTTTTTGATGTGCATAATTACTCATCCTCCTATATGGGCCTCCAGACTCATTAGCAGGGTCTCAACCTGAGCCCAGGGGCTGTAAATACTACGCTGACATTATATTGCTATGCCCTGTCTGTTGTTAAGACTTTGGCCTGAGTCATTTTCAAAGCCTTATTTAACACTGATAGTGGAGCTTTATTTGTGTTTTGATTGTTGCAGGTAATTAAACACATTTGTATTTGATCATGGACGCTATTTTGTCCTATATTGTAATAATATATTAAAGGGATTTTATTGAGTTTAAGGTAGCATTGCAAAAACATGTTTTGGTTGGAACTCAGATCAAGTGTCCACCCCACCTTGAGCGGATTACAAACCCCACCGCCATCATCATTATTATTATCATTACCATCGTCATCATCATCATCATGCAAAGGATCATCACTCCACATCCAAAGGAATGTATCATGTACAGACGTGCCGTTTTTACAGTACCACAGACACTATTTGATGTTGTCATTTGTATGTGGGGCAGAAATCAATTCAAGTAATGGACAGGGCCTTTAACATTGTAATGACTGGCATTGATTTGGTTGAGATGTGTAAGTAGCCACATCTGAATATGTAAAGGATCTTAAGGTGACATTACTGTGATTCCTCAGCATTTTAATAGACCCTGACTTTTCATTCAAGTCATCCTACTGTACTTACCAACTCTTTTTATATTGTTAATTTAACGTGTAATGCGTTCTGTGTTTTTTCTTGCTATAAACGCACAATTTAAAATGAAATTGCAAAAGAATGGCAGCCGTTCAATAACCAGAAAGAACAAATTAAAAAAAACCTAAATTCTCATTTACAGTCTTCCCATGGTAGTTACACATTATGTCGTTTCCCTCTGTTGTTTTTTCTATTATGTTGTTCTCTTGGTGTCTGACTGAAGTTCTGGCTCATAAAGTGTAAATACAAGTTGTATGCAGTTAAAACAGGAGAAGCAATTGCTTAGATCACTTGAATATAATAACATAAACACTGTGTCAGTAGAACAGACTTATCTAACGGATTAGGCAAATCCATATGTGTGCCACAAGGACATTTCTATTTCATATCGTAAACATGCTAAGGGAAATCTTCCAGTGAAATGTCATCATTCACAATTGAATGTGTCTTATCAGCTATAGCACTACCAATGATAGAGATATAGGCAGTAAAAATAAGGCGTGGGAGCAGTAAACGTAATAGACATTGTTGAGCTGGGGAACCGTAGGGGGGAAAAGAGCAAGAGTGGGCATCTTTGGCTAACTGCTATAGATTAATTGATCTGGCCATGAAGTTAATGAGCTATAGCCTTTTTAAAAGAGACAAGTGCTGAGACAGAGGACACTAATGGTCTCCACAAGCCGGCGAGGGAAAATAGGGAGAGCTATTTATCTCAGAACACAGTCTTGATTCGCCGCATGATGGAATCACAAGGTAATTGACAGGGCTTATAACTGCTGATTTTATTGCCCCACTTCGTTCATTCGTCTTTGCATTTTTTTGTCATAGCTGTGATTCCACAACGCTACTGAAGTTGTAACAGCTGAATTGTCCGTTAAGTTGTTCTTTGCCATCTGCCCATGCAGGTGGATTGATAAAACAAACGTATTGTAGTACATCGAAACAAACCACACGACAACAGGTTGTGATTGCACGGTGTTAGTTCAAATGTCTGCTTTTACATTTGAGCCCAGGCTACGCTAAAAACAGTCCACACTGCACCCTCTCTCTCCATCTTTCTCTCTCTCCCTCGGTTCCCTCAGCCTTCCTCTTTGTCTCTGAAGCTGGCAGTAAGCAACAAGCTTGGCTACTCCCCTGTTAGGTTCAGATTACAGGGTGGATTGTACTACAAGCACATGTCACTACCTACCGAGTGCCGATATGTTGTGCACGGGGGGAGGAGGGGCAGTTTACCCTGCGTGCTTGACCATCCTAGAATACCAAGTGCTCATCTTCCCTATCTCCTTCCCATTGCCCACCTTGCCATTCTTTCTGACCACCTGCTTTATCAGGGAGATGTGTGTACAGTGCGTTGGCACACGGCTGCAACAGGAGGGTGCCAGGTGTGATATGACAGTGCGCCCGTTTATAATGGAGCAGTGCATGTGGATCTTGGAGATTATGGAGGCTCTCTTGATGTGTATCACGCACATGCATGAGTTTGTGCTGGCTCGCACACCCACACCCTCGCGCAGACACACACACGCACACATTGCCGCATGTACACGATGTCAGGAGGCCAGATTTTCCCAGTCGGCCGGTCTGTCGTTGGCCGGCTGTTCTAAAGGGAAGGTGCCGGCCAAAAACAAAAAAAAAAATAAGAGGGGAAAAAAAAGTTCTGGCTGTGAGGTTACCATGGCAACAGTCTACCCAAGGGAGTGGGCTGTCTGACAAATTGTACGCCTGTGTGTCAGTGCTCACCCACACTTATGAATGTGCCCGTACATGGAGTAGCCTACAGTATATACAGTACACACATGCACACACACATTAGATTTACACAAGATATGTAAATACATTGTCTGTCCAATAACAAACCGTCCTTTCACCTCCATTAGCAGCCAGTCTGCGTTTTCATTTTGTTCTTGTGTTCAGTATACAGCACAAAGACCACTGGTGACAATTCACACACATGCCTGGCTATTTAAAAAAAACAAATTCTCACTGGTCGCCACTTCATCTGTCACTTATGTCACTGCTGCACTGCCATCTATTGAATCCCGTCAGACATGGATTGCACTCAGCAAACACTCCCCCGTGCAAGATTATACCACTGGACTATCAATCTTTTTTTGCTGTCACAGTGTGTAAAGGGCCTTTGAGTCAGCAACGGAGGGATTTTAGCCTTTTTTAGATTTTCTTTCTTTATAACAGACCTAACCCATTCCAATCCGTTCCTTCACATGTTTAAGGAGGATGTCTTTGACATTAGCTGTTCCCACTGAAAGTATACCTGCACAATGCTTCGAAGATGGCGTCATTACAGAAAATGCTACTACAACCTGCGCTTGTGGATGGGGATGGGTTTGGTTGCTTTCTGCGCTGTCATCACCATTGTTGCTATGTTGGCTGGTTGGGAAGAAAGCTACGTCAAGATGCTGGGTGTGTGGAGCAGATGACCAAGGCAGCAGATAGTGTGTGTGTGTGTGTGTGTGTGTGTGAGAGAGAGAGAGAGAGAGAGAGAGAGAGGCTCTCTGACAGGGCCAGAATGGACAGATGATTAATGACCGGGGGGAGTGTTCTGTGGGAGGAACCCCTTCACATCGCGGCTTTTTACAAAGCGGAGAAGTATGCTCTTCCAGTGCCCTCTCTCAGCCATCCCTCCATTCCTGACCTCTCCCGCTTCTGCCCACTCCCATTCTTCTCCTGCATTCTCTGCATTCGGGAGATTAGAAGGTGATGACAGAGTGCGCTGGAGATTCTCAGCATCACCCCCTGTCCCCCCCCACCCCATTGAACTCAGGAGATGTGGTTCCCCCACCACCCCTCCATTCTCCATGCTGAATTACGTTGACCAGACCTCCGTCAGGGGTTGTCATCGCTGCAACCCCGGGAGGCCTCCACATCATATCTTCTTCTTCTTCTTCTTCTTCTTCATCTGTGACTATCTGGCAGACTAAGATCTAGTCTCTGGAGCCCCGTGTTGGCTGAAGAGATATGCAAACTCACTCCTCAATTTATTTCCGCAAATGAATAAATCATGACCGTAAAAGGCACATTGCCCCAGCCTTTTCATATATTTCCGGGATTTTCCGTGATGATTCTGACAAGTCTTTTTCGTTCATGCAATTCAATTGTGTTTTCAGCGTGACCTTGTTGAGGAATTGGGTTGGAATAGCACCTCATTATGTGGATTGTGGCTGGGAAATGAGCAGTGACAGAATGGGAGGCCTGCAGAAAAAATCAGATGCACCTCTCACTGCCTCTTTGTTTCTGGATGTCTTTTTCTGTGCTCCCTAGAGGTGTCTTCTGTCTCCTCTATCTAGAGGTGTCTTCTGTCTCCTCTATCCATAGATGTCTTATGTCTCCTCTATCTAGAGGTGTCTTCTGTCTCCTCTATCCATATATGTCTTCTGTCTCCTCTAGAGGTGTCTTCTGTCTCCTCTAGAGATGTCTTCTGTCTCCTCTATTTAGAGATGTTGTCTGTCTCCTCTAGAGGTGTATTCTGTCTCCTCTAGAGATGTCTTCTGTCTCCTCTATTTAGAGATGTCGTCTGTCTCCTCTAGAGATGTCTTTTGTCTCCTCTATCTATAGGTATCTTATGTCTCCTCTATCTAGAGATGTATTCTGTCTCCTCTATTTAGAGATGTTGTCTGTCTCCTCTAGAGGTGTCTTCTGTCTCCTCTAGAGATGTCTTCTGTCTCCTCTATTTAGAGATGTTGTCTGTCTCCTCTAGAGATGTCTTCTGTCTCCTCTATCTAGAGGTGTCTTATGTCTCCTCTATCTAGAGATGTCTTCTGTCTCCTCTACCTAGGGATGTCTTCTGTCTCCTCTAGAGATGTGTTCTGTATCCTCTGTCTAGAGATGTCTTCTGTCTCCTCTGTCTAGAGGTGTCTTATGTCTCCTCTATCTAGAGATGTCTTCTGTCTCCTCTGTCTAGAGGTGTCTTATGTCTCCTCTATCTAGAGATGTCTTCTATCTCCTCTGTCTAGAGGTGCCTTATGTCTCATCTATCTAGAGATAGACAGAGCGTGTGCCCATACACGGGCACACACACGCTCACCTTGGGTTTAACTGAACCGGTGAATTCCTTGTGAGTGACTGAACAACGGAATAGTGAAGCTGTGGGTCAAGTGCGGTGTTGACCTAACCATAGGCCCGTGTGTACCATGTGTTTGTGCATGTGGGTGTGAGTGCGTGACTCCAAAGCCTTTAAACCCGGCACATGATGGATGAGGGTCTGGGTTAAGGGTGTGCTTGGGGGTTGCGGGGGAGGGGGTGTTCAAGGGTCACTGATGCTGACTACACTCCTATGACTCTGCAGTGTATAGCATAATAGAGTGCGGCCAAAGGTAAACGTAGTGCATATCCGACTAATTTCATTGCATATGGAAGCCATTTACAATTAAACATTGGCCGTATAATGTATTCCTGTAGGGCTGATACAATGCAAATGACTTGCATGGAAGCTCTGTTTCATTTGTACATTAACTGTGCAACATGTCTCTGTGTCGGCATACTGTTGCACATACGCATGTTGTGGACATGACATTAAGAAAGCATGGAGTTGCACATATAAACAGGTTTAAACCAAATGTCTATGTCACGAAATGACATGAAATGCACGGTTAATATGTGAAGCCTAAGCCATTAATGTTATTATATACAGTGCATGGCAGTCTCTCACATGCACACACACACACACACACACACACACTCACACACCTCACAGCAATGCACAAAATACCACAGAATGCAAAACATATTTGTGGTGTAATTAGCAATTGAAGCATAAAATGCACCAATCCAATGCAGCAGTTATAGCTATAATAAGTTTAGTTTTGATGGCAAGAACTTAGTGTTTGTAGCCTACCTGCATCTCCCAACAGTCCTATGGCCTAATATGTCCTTAATATTCTATACAATTTAGGTTAGATTTAGATTTTTCTAAAAGAAACCAGTTAGTTATATGATGACATTTCTTATTTTCTCTTTTGTGTATGTACTATTACTCTTTACTATAGCAAAATATATAATTAGATCAATCGATTAATCGATGAATCGTTTACTAAAATAATCGATAGATGCAGCCCTATATTCCTGTATACCTCATACCTGGTGTATTCTCGGCAGACAAATAGAATTATCTCTGTTCTCCTACAATCAACCCATGTGTTTTATTTCTACATTATATTACTGTATAATTATATATTTGTATGCGCTGGGTATCTAAACAAATACTGTATGTGACATATTGGCCAGTGCAGGCCTAGGACGTTTTGCTTGTAGTGTACAATGTACAAATTGCTATTGTTCTATCGAATCCACAAACATGAGGCTGGGAGTGGGATCACACCTACCCTTTTCATGTTATAGGTTCAGCAAACTACAGTATTACCCCTCAGTACCAGTCTGTCAATAGATGAACCAGAGCCATGTAGAAGAGAGAACCACGCCAATGGAAGTTTGATATTTTCAACGGTCACGTTCCATGGAGCCGGAAAACGGTTCCAGGAAGTGCTTGGTGGGCAATTTGAATCGATAAATACAGATAATAAAATTTTTTATTTGTATTTTTATTATTAGTAGTGAATAATTGCATCATATTACATTTACAGTATAGTTTAGACTTTTATTATTTGCGGCTAACTTCCGCGCTAACTGTTTTGAGGTTCCACGATCCACCATTTCTGTGAAAAAACGGTCTAGTGGATTGAACGGAGTTGACGTGACACTGCTCAACACATTCTCCCCATAACTATTGTAATTATGATATATTATTCAGGTGACTAGATGGAATCCCAGGGCTATCTACAGAATCAGGTGTTGACAGGATAATTTTGTTGATGAGTAATAAGATCAGAGTAGCTGTGCTGCAGAAGGTGCATCGCTCCCCACTGTCTGACAATGAGGAGATAATCCCCCTCCACTCTCTGTGTTCACCAGGATGGAGGTAGTGTAGAGGCCACCAGGCTGGAGTTTGTGTGGCGGTCTCCTGGCTGGAGATGGTGTGGAG
>JAODUH010028143.1:0-23383 GCA_027564835.1 Typhlichthys subterraneus
AGACAGAGAGAGAGAGAGAGAGAGAGAGAGAGTGAGAGAGAGAGAGAGAGAGAGAGAGAGAGAGAGACAGGAGAATGAAAGAAGAACAGACAAGTGGATTGGTGTTTTGCCTTGTTGATAGAAAACAAAGAACAGGGGCTGCAGAGACCACATCAACAATAGTCACTTTGATGGCAGGAGAGGAGAGGAGAGGAGAGGAGAGGAGAGGACATCCGAGAAGGGGTAATGTAGAGGAGGGGGGCATAGTTTTCACTCTTCTAATCCCAAGGGGGAGTAAGATAACTACTGTCAAACAGCAATCGGGATTATTTTCTTCACACACAGTCTCTCCACATGCCACGTCGATCGGGGCACAACAAATTGTCTCTCTCATAGAAGCGTCCCTCAATAGGCAACGTGGCCTGAGACAAAAGCGAGGGTATGTTTGGAGTGTGCACGTAGACCCCCGTGTGCGTGTGTGTGTGTGTGTGTGTGTGTGTGTGTGCACACTGCACACCAGACATGCACCCCAGATGGCTAGCGTTGTGCCTGTTCTTTTCAGAGCCCCACCAGGAATAATAGCCAGAGGTGGCCCCTCCCCCCCCCCGAGCCACGCTCCCATTTCTCTTTGGCCGGCGCGCGTGTCTGTCAAATGGAGGGACGTGTGCGTGTGTCTGCGGGACAACGGCAGCTGGACAAAAGAGCCCGCCCCCCGCCTACCGTGACACTGAATGGAAGGCACGTGGGCCTCGTCACCCGGGGAACAATAGCATGATCCGGAGAGGGCGTGGTGCGAGGCAGAAGGCTTGAAGCGAGCAGACAGCAGGACCACCAGGGCGGCTCTGGGCCAGCTGCTGACGTCACTGCAGACCCCACTACACTACAGCATCTACCCGGGAGACCCCAGGGCTTTAGAGGTGCACACAACCACTGCTGATACTTGTTTAGGGTGACTTATTGGATTATGCCCCTGCATTCAGCAGTCTCTCTCTCTCTCTCTCTCTCTCTCTCTCTCTCTCTTTCTGTGTGTGTGTGTGTGTGTGTGTGTGTGTGTGAGGGACATGGCATGGCACAAGCTGGGGGGAGGAGTCTGGGACTTGTTGGAACAGCTGGACGGCAAGAGTGAGGTGGGGGGGAGGGACAACGGAGAGAAAGATAGGGAGAGAGAGAGAGAGACAGATAGAGAGAGAGCGAGAGAGGGGGCTGCTGTCAGGCTTCTTTTGAGGCAGCAGCTGCGTGTGGGAGAGGGGTCTCGCCAGCTGTGTCTCTGCTGACCTCTCTTGAGGTCCCCATCCACCTCACATCCTCCCCCGAATACCCCCCACCCGACCACTACACACTACAGGCACACGCCACCCACACCATCTGCTGGTTTGTAGGTGGAGAGAGGTGTCGCTCTGATCGCTCTGTGATGGTGAGGCGGTGCGCTTAGCAAATCCTGCACCACACCCCTGCCCTGAGTAAAGCCCCAGAGTATAGGAGTAAAATCACTCAGGCGTCTCCCAACAAGAATCCTGTGACGACGTCAAAAACCTGGATACGGTTTCCCTAGGTAGACCTCTCAAGGCCAGGTCACAGTTAGCTTTGGGAGCAAAAAAAACCCTAGGCCTATTACAGCAGGAACACAAAATGTCACTGTGTCTAAGTTAGCTCAGTGTTTCAGACTAGAATATTCTTTCATTGACCACTTGCGTATTGTGTCATTATTATTGCATATCACGTCTTTCAAATCAAACGTCACAGAGGATGACTTATCAAGAACACTCGACCATCTTCCATATTAGCCTCTTGAGAACTCTGACTGACTGAAGATTGGCAATTGTCAGGACTGATTTATATAAAACATTGCCTTGCCAAAATGCTTGTAGCCAGCATCACTTCAAAAGTGCTTATTCAGGGCTCCAGTAAATCAAGTGCGTTCTCAGAGCAATTTATTTAAGCTCGTCTCTGTGTTTTTCCTTCCCGGCAATAATGTCAACTGAATCTGTACTGAAACGCTACAGAAAGAGAAGAGGTGGAGCCGGGCTGCAGAGCTGACTGAAGAGAGATAAAGAGGCAGAAAAATAGAGATAAGCAATAATAATGTTTGTGTCAGAGAGCCACTTCTGAATACTGAATGTGTTTATTCACATTCCACAGCATATAACCAACCAAACTTGCACCACGAGCCTAGCCTATCCCATACGATTCCCACAGTCAGTTATCCTGCCTTTTAAAACACAGGTGCATGGTCCATAAAATGAATATTGACTCAGTCAAACATTATTGTTCCATAAAACAAGAAGGCCAGGGCATTCAGGGACTTTTCAATATGAAATTATCTCGGTTTCAGCCAGGTAGACATACTTAAAGAGTACTGTTATAGGGATTTTCTCATGTATTATACTAAAAATGTGAGTCTAGTCTATAATGCTCCAGTGCCGTCTTAGCATTCTCACAGTTAATTATGTAGTGTGTGTATGTGAGTTTAATGTTTAATACATTTAGTGTTAGGAGCTATTTAATGGGACTAATGTAGCATGTAACATGACTGCTCTACCCATTAACCACAAATAAAAAATGTTTTACAGAATGTGTTTTATTTTACGTATAGCAGAAGCATCTTCTCTATAATTGACAGATACTGACATTATATTTAGTCCAGTATAAGTATATCTCTGGGTAACCAATGCTGTTCTTATTGGCTCGATTAATAATCTCCTCTCTTCTGTTTTTTCCTTCAATGCCAATACTTATTCCCATGAAGAGCAAGCAATGTGAATATTAGATGGGCACAGCTTGCATTAGATAACACAGACCTATATGAGACATATTAAGAAATGTGCATGCATGAATTTGCTGTGACTAAGCAAACGAGTGACTCCACAAACACACACACACACAAACACACACACACACACACACCGGATACCCTAAACACACTACTATCAGGGGAACAATATTGCAGTATGCTGTGCTGTCAGTAGGCTACATCTCCTCTATCTATAACATCATGTTAATTTTACAATTTACACAATAGGAACAGTAATTGAAAGAAATGTGTACTATTATGAAATAAACTGATGAATTACAATCTTACAGTACATCACAAACCCCTGTACATGCCTAGTGCTAACACAATAGGCCCACACACATACACGTTGTTATCTTGCTTGCTAACAAACCTCCAGAGATGACTTATGTCTGCTGCCTGATGCCTGTCTTTCTAGAGTATTAGGCATACAACTAGGCAGCAATGTAAGTCCAGGAACTTTGGAGGGGGTCCTAGGGTGGTGTGTGTGCGTGCCAGACAAGAAGAAAAGACCAGGAGAGCTGAGAGTGATGGGGAACAGAAGAGAGAGAGAGAGAGAGGGGGGGGGGGGAAGGGGCTTGATAACTTCCTCTAGATCCAAGGAATGTAAAGCAGGAAGACATTCTTTGCATATTTTCCCATTGTGTATATTTTCTATTCTTTTCAGTGTGCATATTTAAAGTATTCAAAAATAAATGCGTATGTGCAGCCAGCAAGTTGAGGCAAAGTTATGACTCACTATTTTTGGGGGGTAAAAAAAAAAACATTTGAGAACGTCAACGTGACTCGTCGGCTGCATCCTGCATGGCCACACATCTCTGTTCTCCTCCACACGTCTCTCTGTCTAATCCCTGCTCCCTTCTCCAGAGGCTTCTCTGCTCTATCACGTCTGTTGCCACAGACAGTCAGGTCCTGATTTGACACAAGAGCTCCATTACCTTTTATTGGAACAACACCCTACTCTCACTTCTCTTCCTCTAACACTATGATTGCTTTAGAGAGAGGAGTAGGAGAGAGAGAGGGGGGGAGAGAGAGAGAGAGGGGGAGAGAGAGAGAGACGCCACATGGGGAACAAGACAGACAGAAAGGCGGACAGACGGAGCGAATTAAGACGACGTGACGACGCCCAAGCGTGACCTCTATTCGCACCATGCTATTCCTACCGCGTTAAATCAGTTCCACAGAGGATGTCTCCGTGGCATTCCCCTGACATCCCTCTCTCCCCAAGAACAAGTGAGAGTAAGCACACTGTAGCCCCGGGAGGACCATTTACTGTAGCCTATCTAGTGATTTACAGTGCGTATTGCAGAGCTACTGTATGCAGTGCCAGAGAGAAGAACATGGTCGTAACTTTAAAAAGTTATGAAAATATAGACGTAAGAACACATTTTTAGTATTCATATTTTTAAAAATGAGACAGCTAATAACAAGAGAGCTGTCTAGCTAGCTATAGTATCTTGCCTGACTATGCACTATGGTAAATGCTGGCTGACAGGATAGCAAGATGAGTGATTGGCTGAATGACTCAGAGGATCCCTGCCTGTCCCCGCATGGCTCGATGGCTGATTGACTGGCTGCCTGGGTGGCTGGGTGGCTGATTGACTGGCGTTCTGGGTGGCTGGCTATAGGAGATCTCTGAATTCCCTGGGCTGACTACTGGCTACTCATCCTCCTACAGACAAACAATGGACGGTCTCTTGCTCTGGTGTAGAAGACGCATATGCCTCTTCTCACCAGTACTGACAGAGACAGACAGACAGACAGACAGACAGACAGAGAATGGATGGATTGATGTAAAGCACAATAATTATGATTTAGAGACAGATAAATGAATGCTGGGAGCTCTGGAAAACAGAAAGCATGTTGGGGCATCTGAGGCCCGCAGTCAACCAATCAAGTGCTTGATTAGTTAAACCAGGTTGGCTAGCTAAATGATAATAAACAGTATGGTCAAGAAGGTTGGTGAACAATATTGCCAAAACCTTCCATCACCCTAAATAATCTTAGTTTACAGTATCTATAATATTGCCTATTCTTTATCTTCAAATTATTTACAAAAAATAAGTGGGCTATTATATAGGAGAATATATCATATTTTAGCTGAACCAGATAAATGTTTAATTAATTTGTTCTATTTTAAAATGGAAATATGCCAAAATAATGCAAAACAGCTGCCTTACAACCTTAGATTACATTATAACCCATGAGAATGGAACTGGCAGCCCAACACCTGTGATTGCATGGTCACCTTAGCTATGAACAGTGTACTGATTGCAACATTCATCTTGGTTGCTATGGTTCCATTCCATCAGGTGGGGAGTAATCAACTTTTATTATTCACCTGTGAGAGCCCTGGTTGGGCTGAGTGAAATTAAAGTTAAGTATTATAAAATACTGCATTCAGTAATAAAGGTGTCATGTTAGACAAAAGGAGAAACTGAAAAAACTTTTTTTGGAAACTATAGAAAGCTGTTTATTGAAACTGCAAGCTGCCATTTTGGACCAAAAAATTATAACGAAAATGTAATAATAATAACAGTGTAAATGCTAATTTAATCATATTTAATTACTTTCTATTTGCAGATTATATTTGGCTCACTTAGTCCTCTGTAGAGCAGAGGCCAAAAGCAGACAACATGGCCACCTTCTCCTTATCATACCGTGTATAATAAGGAGAAGGTGGAAAGAACTGCAGGACTGACGTGAGTGAAAAGAGCAGAGACAAGTAACAGCAAAAGAGCAGTGAAAGAGAGTAGAGAAGGGGCTTCATAAAGGATAAGGCTAATCTTATATTATGAGCAGTAGCGAATATGACGCTGAGTGGAGCCAGATGTTCCTAATTGGGCGTGTTACTGTCAGAGTTCCTCGCTATGGTAACCGTGAGTCATCATCATCATGCCCATAAATGGAGAGAACGATGCACATTCACCGCAAAGCCTTGACATCACATACAAACCGTAGAACTATATGAACACAAACAGCATGAGGTACCCACAAAGTTACCCACAGAAAACAGCCAAGCGCTTGTGGGTCAGGGTGCATTTAGAACAACTACACATGTGGGGTTTTAGGGTCTTCAAATCAGGTGGACAATGTCTTGTTATCCGTCTATATTGACCACACCCCTTCCTGTACCAGTGTCAACACGGTCACTGATTAGAGGTTTGTTTGAATGCCTATGCACACGCCCACACACGTTGTGTACACAGTATGTCTGCAATACAAACCCAAATCAGATCCAATCAATCGCATACTTAAAACATGCATAATAGGCCAATTTCTTCGCACTTTACTGTTAAAATCACACCTTACCCCTTCCTTAGTTTGCATGTCTATAATCCCTGAAAGACACTGGACCATTTCTGTGGAGCTGAAACACAGAAACACACACTAACCCCTGTTGTTATGCCATTCTTAACCACCACCTCTCGGTTTTCACTCTCCGACAACCCTACACCCTCTTTCCATTAGCATGGTGAATGGGCTCCACTGTAGCAGAAGATTTAACCTGTGCTCTGTCTGTTGCTTCACTGTGTCACTCTAAAATAGTTCAGCGAGTTTGTCTGGAGGCTTACTAAAGTGCCTTTCTACTCGGTGCCAAACTGGGCACTGAATTAAAAGACTGCAAAACAAACTCACTAGACCCAGAGCTGTGCAGTACTGTAAATCACACAAGGTCTAAACTAACAGTGATAGGATTTCCCTTAGTGTAGCACAGACCAGGAATACCACCGGGGCTCATTTACCATGTGTACCAAGCTCAGACACAGCCGTAAATGGGGTTGGGCAACACTACAATGCATTCTGCAGAGACACTGTAAAGGAATTTAGTCCCCCTAAAAAAGGAAAACCCCAAAATAATTGGAAATACAGAGAGGGCTGCAATGAGATATCCATGTTTAAGTGGTTTTCTTTTCAGATCACAGAATGGGGAAATTACACATTAGCAAACATCTGTCTCAAAAGCAAGTCCAAAAAGGCCCCCATCCCCAGAGTTCCTTGTGTTCAGTGTGTGATTTGTGTTCAATATAAATTGCATTGGCACAGAAATATGTTCCAGTATAGACACAGAAAGTATGTATTGTTTACAGTAATTAGGCTATGATGTGGGACATCATTACAGATAGTCCCACACTGATTACATCACACACAGAATTGTGAACGCTGTTACTACACTATATATTTACAGAGAAAATAGTTTATGAATGTTATGAAATTGGTACAGTTAATAATTTCATGTCATTGGTGATAATTTCTCTAACATATTTATACATGCTGCTCGCCTCCATCCATGAAACTTTATGACAATCTTGATGTGAAGATTACATTATTCTAGGCTAGGTTAGCCTAGCCTATAACTTTTCTACAATTTACCTGCATCCTACACCTCATTCTTAATCTTAATCAAACCATACAATGGCATTTTACACATAGTTCAAAACATAGTTTTGAACTTCGACTCGAAATATAATTTTAAAACAAAGTATTGGTACAAATACCAATGGTATCTATACCAAACCCTCAAGGACACGATGTGTGTGTACTTCGTCCACCACTTCATACAAGCCAGACTGAATATTTTCTGTCTCCTACTGTACACACACAATTTCACAAACACACACACACACACACACACACACACAGATGGCAGTTAGAAACACACCCAAACCGGTGCAGTCGTTAGCGTATGCTCTGGCACGTGCATTCACATTCCACCATCCATGAATCATCACCAAACAGGCACAGGCAAACACGACGTCGGTTTAGAGGACTTTTCTATCTAAACGTCTGCACACAGTATAGTGTGTGTATGCGGGCGTGCCCAGTAATGGACACAGTAGGGGAAATAAGTGGCTGCTTTTAACTGGCATGGAGAAATCAGATAAACCATGCTCAACACACAGGCACTTAGGCACCAGCAGCGCAGTGTTGGAAGCCTGTGTGTGGCCATCGGTGTCAGTGTGAGTGATAGAGAGAGAGAGACAGAGAGAGAGAAAGAGAGAGAGAGAGAGAGAGAGAGAGCGAGAGAGAGAGAGAATGACAGATATGTTGGAAGACAAGTGCATCATCTGTGCTAGGGTTATACACTGGGATGATCACTGGTCAGTGATCATACCATCATACCATAGCAAACATCTTCAATCTACCACCCGACCACTGGTCATACCGGCCCGATCACACCACTCTGCTTCATGTGAAAGAGAGACATGGGAACAAAATCTTATTTCTGTCCCTGTTGGCTAATTCCCATTTTAGGCGACTTCTTCAATCTACCACCCGATTGCCCTCTAATTCCTTTGCCCATTTCCCATCCATCTCTTCTAATTTCTGTGATTGCCAATTTTCATCTCTTTGTTGCCTGTCATCATCTGCTAATTTAAATCTTTCACCCAGCTCTTTTGATTCCAATCTTTCCATTCCTCCTTTTGTTCCGTAGCTCGCTGTCCCCCTCTCTCATTTTCTGGTACCTTGGACCGTCTGGAAGGAACTGGACCTGTGCGTGTGTGTGTGTGTGTGTGTAAGTGTGTGTGTGAAGACTGTGTTCAGTCCAGTGTCGCTCCAGCTACCAGCAGTAGCATGGCCAAGGAGGATAGGGGAAACGTTGGGGGGGGGGGGGGGGGGGAGTGGAATGGGTTGTTTAGCATACCCACCCTGACCATCACAAAGGGGGCAACGCCTCCTCCGGCACCAGTCAGCGCAGCGAGGGCCCTGATTGGCTAGCTGAATGACCTCTGATCCCAGTCTTATTGCAGTTACAGCTGGCTGTCACCCGGGTGTGTGCATGCATGCAACAAGAGACAGCCAGGTCCTAATGCAACAATCAGAGCAAATGAGTGGGGGCAGGGGGAGAACAGAGACAGAGTATAGCAGAATGTAGCCTAGACATCCTCTGGCCCCAGACCCAGGGCTAACAAACCTAGCCTTCTTCTAGCTCCAGACCCATATACTGTAACCTTCCACTAGCTCCAGACCTACACCTATAGCCTTCCTCTAGCTCCAGACCCACACCTATAGCCTTTCTTTAGCTCCAGACCCACACCTATAGCCTTCCTCTAGCTACAGACCCACACCCATAGCCTTCCTCTAGCTCCAGACCCACACCTATAGCCTTCCTTCAGCTCCAGACCCACACCTATAGCCTTTCTTTAGCTCCAGACCCACACCTATAGCCTTCCTCTAGCTCCAGACCCACACCCATAGCCTTCCTGTAGCTCCAGACCCAATAGCCTTCCTCTGCCTCCAGAACCATAGACTTCCCCTCCCTCCAGACCCAATAGCCTTCCCCTCCCTCCAGACCCAATAGCCAACCTCTGCCTCCAGAACCATAGCCTTCCTCTGCCTCCAGAAGCAGAGACTTCCCCTCCCTCCAGAACCATAGACTTCCCCTCCCTCCAGACCCACACCGTAGACGTAGCCCCTTCCCCTGGCTTCCTCTACCTCCATGAGCTCCAGGCTATAGCAAACCTAGTCTTAAATCCACCCGTAGAGTGGGTCACCTGTTTAGACAGCTGCTGCGATGGCTTGGCGGTCTGAGACCATTTGTCCTTTTACTCTCTTAAGATTCCACATGTGACACACACGCAGGCATTCACATAGACATAGACTACAACATACATACATGCATAAAGTCTATTGAAGGGGCAGTAGATCAGGACAGGCCAACCTCAACAGTATGACCACTTGTGTTTATTAAAATGCAGTGTCATGGAACAGATGGTGCCATACAATAGAGTGTATTTATGCAGCTTTTGTCGGCATGTGGCATGTGTGTGGTATTGTTTTATTGCTGCTATGTGAATGTAAGACAGACAATAGACAATAGTAATAATGTCACAATGTAATTTTGGCAATAGTGCAACACTTTTCTAAAAATGGTCAGCCCTGCCAAAAAAAGACAAGCAGACGATATTTCAGAGGGAGATGAAATGAGAGAGAGAGAGAGAGAGAGAGAGAGAGAGAGAGAGAGAGAGAGAGAGAGAGAGAGAGAGAGAGAAGCATAGCCTATATTGCAGACAGGTACACAGAATTAAGGGCCTACGTGAGTGTACAAGGTACGTTCTCTAATCGTATATTCAAACTCTGGGCGCGTTTTTCAATAGCGGGCATTTTACTCCAAATAGCCTAACCAAAAATCTGCGGACGACAGCATGATGGTTTTTGATCCTTTAATGAAAATGTTGCCCACGTATACGTCACATCCACACTGGCTACCAGATATGAAGTAGGCTAGAACACATCCATTACGAATGTAAAACGTTATCATAACGGGTCAACGTTTCGTTTGACTGGATATTAGACTAACGTCCATGCTATAAATAAATTATAAAAGGGCAGACATATATATAACTGCCCAATGATCATAAGGGCTTAATGCAATATCATAGAGTAGGGTAAAGCATTTGCTTTAAAATAGCCTGCAATGTCAAGAAGGATTCCCCATCATCACTAGCATGATTCATTCATTTCAATCCAAGGTATCCAGAATTCAAAGTCTTGAATGAGGTAAACTCACCAAAGAGAACGACAGATTATCCACTCTCGCACCGCCTTTTGTGTAATCCAATCCCGGTGAAATATTTAAGAATCTAAAATTTTACAAATTCTTCTTAATTTACGCAACAGAAGCTGTGTGGCGGTTTGCCGCAAATAAATACATCTGTTATGTGCAATAATATTTTCACAGCAGTGTTTCAACGTGTATCATGCAATACAACAAAACAAAAACAACACAGAATAACATATAAGGTATGTCGATCAATATGTTTTAGTAGTAAAGGCTGCTTTGGTTGTTGACTGTGCACTTACTGTCGCACAGATTGGGCTGCTCTTCCCGGCTCCACCGCTAACCCTGCCTTCCCAGTGAGCCCATTGGCACAGACGGCCGGTAATGCAAATTCCCTCTTCCATTGATGTTTTATAAAAACACTAGAAGTTGCGAGGTTTCGATTGCTCTTTCGCGCCACCGCATGGCAGTGTAGGCCTACTGCCACCAGCACAACTACATGCGGTAAATCTAACATTTTTAATTCTTACGGAGTCATCATTAAAGCATAGCCTATATGGAATTCTATTTAAATCACAATTAATTAAATAAATACATAAATATGCCAATGAAAATCTTTGCATCAGTTTCCTATTTGATCCTTAGCATACATTTAGGCCGTTGTCGACTTGTTCTAAAGAATGTGAACATCATTAGTGACTTACAAAAGGTAGGCTAAGGCTACTACTTGAAAGTCAAGTATTTTCAAGTCCAGTGTTTTGGCCTACTAACAAGGTCTGCTAGCAGTGCCACAAGAACCATTTAATCTTCCATAAACTAAAGCCAGCTGCTCTTTACATCCAACTTTCCATTCACATGAATCTACCAAAGAATAAAGTCCCCTTTATTCTCTCAGAATGCATGTGCCTAACTAGTCATATTTTGCATGTGTATTAGAATCACAAACTGAAACATTACAACCTTAACTATATAGACTATACAACATTTTTGAGTATCCAGTGGCATTTGTCTGAAAGCAGGTTCTGCTGCTAATGAAAGCTTCATTAATTAATTCTACTGCCAGTGATTTCAACAATAAAATATAAATCGCAGTCAGCAGGATGTTTCCTTGACAAAATAGTTTCTGCAGAAGAGGTTAATGTAATGACCACTTCAAATGTTATAGTCCAGATTGTGGCTATATATGAACGTTCTATTTATCTTGACAATTTACTGTCAATACATGGCCATTGTATTGAGATTTTACGCAATAGGCAGGGATAAAATATGTCCTTCGTTCAGTAGACTTCTATGCAGAGAATGCTACTGGGAATGGAAATATCAATAATCAATACAAAGAGAAAGCAATTATTGGCCTGTATAGCTTCTCCTCTATGCCCATGCCAGTTTAATCATTGGTCTGTCTGTACGGTTTCTCTGAGTTTTTTATTTTATTGGATATTGCATAAAACCAACAAGAGACGATATATTAGTCTAGTTATCTAGAATAATATACCTGATATTTTCACTCTACACATTAGTCTTCCACAATACATTACACACTATAGGAGAACATTTTTTTTAATCACTAAAATTTCCATAAAGGGGTACTAAAAATGACCAGAATAAGCATATTCTGTAAAACCTTCTAAATTGAAAATTGATAATTAACACAGTTTACATTTTCACAGTACAATGAAACAAAATAAATGATGCTTTACAGATAGCAATACGTTGCGATATCATAGCCAACAGCAATCTATATGCGATTTTAGGCCATAATGTAGTTTGAGAGCATGCCGATCCCTGCTGGGAAAGCAGTGGTGCAATGCACTGCCATGTTGTGGTGACATACAGCGCCTTCGGAGACACACCATACAGTAATCGCCAACATTGGCAACACCTGGTCACACCGCGTAGATGTAGAGCAACGGAACGGACCCTGGGCAGAGGAAAGCAGAGTTTCCAGTCAGCAAGCCTTACGGCTCGCCATGACGCGTACGGTTAGGCCTGTCCCTTGGGAGTAAATGGGGTTCAGCGTTTCCCCTCCTGTCGTCCCCCTTGACGTAGAACACAAGAAGGTGTCCGGGGGCGAGCCTACGCGACGCGCGCACGCTGCGCGGCCTGCCTCCTTCGGTGGTAGGCGTCGTAGATGTCCAGGAACATGTCCCGGCAGGCGATGCGAGCCCCCAGCTTGGAGCAGATGAGGAACGAGCCGGCCATCTTGCGGTGGAGGGAGTAGGTCTCCTCGGGCGGGGGCGTGAGGCGGTGGCGCAGCATGACGGGGACGAGGCTCTGGATGCGCTGGGTGGTGCTCTGGGTGCTGAAGTCGAAGGGCTCCGGGGAGGCGAAGGCCTCGCCCAGGATCATCACTGCCTCCACATGGGCGTCCTGGAAGGCCTGGGGGGCGGGGGGGGGATGGAAGAGGTGTTAGCATGGCTAGTGTGTGTGTAAATCCATAACGGCATTATAACACGGTTGTACTTGACAGCATAATAGGCTTTTGTATGCTCATAATATACGCCATTCCACAGTGGTGTCAGCATGCTATTAATTGCCTTTGTCACACTGAGCAGCGGAAAAGGTAAAAGCTGAAACCGAGACGTGGAGAATAAAAATGGGTGTGGGAGAAACCGGAGGTACTTATGCACTGGGGAGAGCGCTCGCTCACGTAGCACAGGGAGTGAGGGGGAGGCAGGCGCGGAGAGACCGAGTGAGAGGAGCGACGGTGGGTAAACACAATTAAAAATGAATCAGGCACAGCAGAGGTTATTAGAGCCCGAAATACCCCACCTTGGTCTCGAAGCCTGTGAGGAACCTCAGATCCTTGGATTTGGTAAGAACAGTGGCTCTGTCGCCTACAGAGGCTGCATGCACCACCTGAAAGCACACGCACGCACGCACACACCCGCACACACACACACACACACACAGGGTTTGTTGGGTCAAGCTTGAGGGACATCTTCGGATTTCATGGACTGCCCAAAACGGTAGCAGTATGTGTTTATGTAACTGTGTAGATAAAGGCACATCTAAATCGTAAATGGAATGCATTTATATAGCGCTTTACCAAGCTTCCGGCCACTCAAAACACTTTACATTACAGCCTCATGTTCACCCATGCGCACACACACACCAATGGTCATGGCTGCCATGCAAGGCACCATTTGACCACCGGGAGCAGTAAGGGTTAGGTGTCTTGCTCAAGGACGACTCGACACTTTGTGAGGAGTTTGCGGGAGCTGCCGCCCGTATTGAACATCTATGTGTAGGCCTATTATGTTTTATTAGTAAAACAAGAAAACATTATGGAAATTGCTTTATATGTGTTTGATGTTCTGCCGTATCATTTCAGACTCATCGCACCTGTATGTATTCGTCTGTGAAGGATTCTGGGTACGTTCTGCATGCTCCGAAGTCCAACAGAATAACCTATTGAGTGTGAACACATTGTTAGCAGGCTGTAGAATCAGAAGTCATGCTTGTTGTTCATGTTCAGTTTTGCACAAGGTGAGCTTGTTTCATTGGTTATGTGTCAGCCTCGATTTCTTACAACTGACACACATAAAAGCATTTCTTTGTCAAGTCAAGATGGAAGCTCCTTCCATAAGTGTGGGCACAATCCAGTCCACGTGAACGCCTGCCCACCTTGTTTGTGTCTGCGTTGTAGAAGAAATTCGCCCAGTTGGGATCGGTTTGCATGAACCTGAACTCAAACAGCTCTCTAAGGCAGAGCTGGAGGATGCTGATGCAGATCTGGAGGGGAGGAGGGGAGACTTGAGACAGGCCACTGTGACTACACTGTACATTGCATGAACATTTTCTCTGCTTCACCCTATCCTGGTACACATGGGAACCCATAACTGCCATTTATTTGTTTGCTGTTCATTTTAAGTTGCACCATTTGTATCTCACTTCTGCGCTTAACTGAATGCCACAGTGCTTTTCACCCTCATTAAGTACCTTTGTGGTCATTTATGCGAGCTGCCCCATTTGTTACAACCTGGCTCAAGGGCCGTAAACTAAACAAACACTAAACTAACTAACAGAATAACATAATTAGGAGTGAATGACTGTAGGTGTATGTACTGAATATATGTGTTGCATGCTAACCAGACTAAGACACAAACAGCATGTGTGGTGCCAGAGGGTCACAGAGACAGTGTGCTGCAACACACCTATATATGTGAATTGCCCAGGTGCAGTTATTTAGCCTAATTAGGGCCTATACAGCCAATAAGGACCACAGGCCTGCTAAAACAAAGCAGGGCCGTCACAGGTTCCCATTTACAGAGCCGGGGATGTGTAGTAACACCGGCTTATTTCTTCAGCGCGCACACAGAACTGGCCAGTAGCTATTTGCTGAATTTGACAAAAAGTGTAATCGCTGACTATAACTTTAGTTCTGACTACACAAATGGCAGGTCTACTAGTATGAGTGATACATGTGGTCGCTTTAGTCTATGAGAGAACCTGGTGTTCTTGTGCAACATGTGCAATACTGCCATAAGTACATATTGAAGACAGTTGCAGTGAAACACATATGCATGTAAAGAAAGTTCCCCGGTACACATCACAGTGGTCTTGTCTGAATTCACCCTGCGAGTGGTGCAGACAGGCAGACAGACAGACCTGGTTCCTGGTCTCCTGGTCCAGGTCCACACAGCGGTCCAGGGGCACACCATGAACCAGCTCCATGGCCAGCACCCTGTGGCTTGACATCTCATCTATCACCTCAGGAACCTCGAAGAACTCATCTCGCTCCAGCAGGGATCTAATAGTCCCAAGAAATCACAAGTAAGTCTGATAACAGTCCATAGCATTTTTAACAACACCACATTTATCAGCAGTCAGTTTATGAAAAGCCATATCTTAACACAATTTATGAAAGCAAGATCCAAATTAAATTACACTGACATAATAAGTAGGCTACTAATAAATAACTACTTTATTAAGTAAAAACACATCCTCCTCCATTAAATAAAATGACACATATTCTTTAAACTATTAACCTTTGTGACCTACCTATTCACCTATCCATCACAATTCAGTCCATTAAGTTTAATAGTACCTTAAACCACATCCAAATGTCACGTTTTATTTCACATGATAGATGACACCACCATGACCTTTTCCTTATCAGGAGGAAACGCTTACAGCTTTTCTGTTTCACTCCTGTCACGTTACATGAAAGCAACACAGACACATTGGTACATTTGTATGTGGAACTACCCTGGTTCTACAAACCATAAAAACCCACCTGAACTTCTTGGCACATTCTGCTTCCCTTGTATAGTCACACTCCCACGCCAGCTCTCGCTGTAGCACATCTAAGCTGCTGTCTGCAAACAGACCTGCAGGAAATCAAAGCTCAGTAAGATAGTGGAGCGAAACATGCAAAGTCTGTGTCATATATATCCCCATACAACGGCAGGATTAGATGAGGAATGCTACAGTGGCACAGGACGTTGTGTAGGTCCATTTTAGTCCAAGTGAGTGTCGTCGTTTAAAATAATGGTGGCTCTCACATGAGGTATTAAACAAACGTTAGATGTATATTAGAAGAGTGCACCATGCCTTCATACACCTCTTCAGAATCCACTTTGACACCGCTATAATTGAACTCTCTACCTCATAGCACTTTGATAAACTTAAGCCCTCTGTAGTGATTCTTTATATGCAGTCTTAAAATATATATATTTTTTTCTTGCCTGCTCGGTTAGTATCCAGTCTTAGAATGTTCAAGTGACTGCTGTGATACAGTGTGGAATGTTGTGAACTGAAGTTTAGCCTTGATGAAAATATTAGGATTCTAACAGAGTACTCTTTACTTACAAGGACTAATGTATGACCTATTCAGCTGAACCATGAAGCATAGTTTTATGGTTCAGCTTTTCAGTTTAACAATTATATATTTTGGGTTAATGAATATTTATTGGTAAATGTACAGTCTGTAGCTGACACAAATTATACTTACTTCTTGAGCTAGGCTGAACTCTAGTGGTAGAAGGCTAAATCACAGCTCTAGTTTAAAAATGACCCACTGATGTTTTGTCACACAATTGTTTATGCCAGTACAAAATTTGTAATCTGTAATTTTCATTAAAATGTATAATCATCTATTGCAAGCTAATTGTAAAATAATAAACTTTTGTCAAATTCATAAATATATTCTAATTTTTCACTATCTTACTGTTCTCTGTGCGTGTTGAAAAAATAATCATACTTCTACAAAGCCCTGGCTCCATAAATAGGAACATAAACAAAGTGGCGAACACTGCTCACATCAACAAAGCCATAGTACTACGCTTTGCTTCACAATGCTTTTCAATTTGTGAGGCGCCGCTGCGGAGAGATAACGTTTTGATTTGAGTTCAAAGTTAGCAAGCATTCTCGAGAATGACTGACCCTGCCTTCAAGTTATTCATTTTTTAATACATTTAATTATGTAATGTTAGTGGTATTCACCAACAAAAATATTTGCCAAAAGAACATTACGTATTGTGCATGATACACTGAACTCATATGTACATAAATCTGATTTAACTTACCATCTGGCAGCACCACGCTCATCCTGAGAACTGATATTAAGTTGTTAATGTCACTGCGAATGCTTTCAGCCACCCCTGGGTACTACATGTGAAAAAAGTATAACTTTTTATGTAATTATCCTCATTGCATTTACATGAACCATAATGCACTTTATAAACAGCAAGTAAACAGTAAGGAAAACATATAGTTATACAGCAAAGGAAACTCACCTGTATTTTCATGGCAATTTCTCTACCATCTTTTAAAATCCCAAGATGCACCTGGCCTATGGAAGCAGCAGCAAATGGCTTGTCCTCAAAGGATGATAGTCTCTCTCTCCAGTCAGACCCCAGCTCCTGCTCTAGAACTTTCTATTAAAGTATATACAGTCATGATAAACAGTATTCAGAACCATACTGTACAATTACCTTCAACAGTAAATGTACCAAAATTAATCGCCTTATAAGATACCATTTAGGTTCAGCATGACCATGCTCAATGATTCTTTCTAGGCTACTTCATCACCAGCCCCACTTACAGTCATCTGCCATGTGGGCATGAAGTCTGCACTCTGTCGAACCCTCTCGAAGATCTTCTGCAGTTGAGGATTTATGAATGAGTTGTCTGCAAGGAGGCAAAACCAGAAGATGCCATAACGTGCATTATAACATACTAAATCAGTAGTTGTCAAACTGTTACCCTGAAGCACTCATTATAGTTACGGCAATCATTCATAAACATATGCAGCACAAACAACCATGAACAGCATTGAAAGATGTTGAATATTATAATACAAAATTAAATTGGTAAAGCATGAAATAATTATAGGTTCTCTCTTGTAATCCCTTGGTGGGTCGTGTTCCAGTTTGAGAACCACATGTTCTTTGTAGCATTGCAACATACCACCTGTTCTTTGTAGCACTGCAACATTTGCATTTAGTGGGTGTACTGTACCTTGTATGCTGAGCATCTGTCCTATCTTGAGTGCAGCCCCACGGACCTTACATAGTGTGCTGACAATTCTCTCTGTGTTGGCCTCCGAGAGGAGAGGAGAGTCTAGTAGGGCACCGGTGTCTACAAAACAAACATAATGGACTATGGCAAAACGATCCAATGACTGGAAATAAATGAGTCTATAGAGTCAAACTAGTGCAGTTATGAGCAAAGGTGGATCAGGCTGCTTGCAAAAGAGTCATGAATGTAAAGCTAAAGCCAATCATTATTGGATGCCATGGAGTTGTGAAACATCTTTCACATCCACCGATAATGTACCACAAAGTCAAATCTTTGTCAAAACGTGTTTACAGGCTTGCTAGTGCGTTTGATTTCTTTCCACCCAAATGCCTGGCAAGTGCTGCTGTGTTGGAAACATCTCCAGGGCCTACCAGCTGACCAGCTGACCAGCTGACCATCTGCCTTTTGGATTAGCTAAGCCCAAAAATGGAGGACCATTAGCAGATGATCTGGTGAGCACACTGGAGGAAAACGTTATACCTCCTGGTCGTTTCACACCAAAAGACTGCTTTGCCACTTCTGCAATGGCCCCAATCCCCAGGCCTACTGCCAGTCCTGCAGTGGAAAATAAACAAGTTTTGAGCCATGATCCCTCAACGTTGCAAATGCTTCTTTAAGTAACAACATAATGGGATAAAGTTCTATTCAGTAAATAAATGTTGAAAAGGTATTTACATTTAATTAAATAAAACTACATTAACAATAAAGATACAGTAATATTGCCACCACGACATTAAAAAACACTTTAAGTTAATGTCACGATTTGTTTTAGATTATATGAATAAAGTGATATTTCAAACTATATATGAGAAAACATTAAGATGGATGCGAATCTACTGAAGTGCATAAAAGTACATTCAATATTTTATATAATGTGGGTTTATCAGTAAAATATTGCTGTTGCTGCTGAAACTTGAAGGTCATTGAGTCCCCACTCTTCAGTAATCACTCACTAGCTAATCAAATGAGCACGGCCCCATCTACATTCATCACTTCACTCAAACATAAACCAACCAGTTGGAATCATCAATGTGGGAACATTGGTCACATTTAATAGGACTTTTTGGATAAACCTGCTGGGGGAATAACCTTGATAGAGTGCAGGGACAATTGTCATTATTATGGTACTGCTGAATGATTAATAAAGTTCCTAAGGAAGGCCAGACTTTCATTTTAACTCAGTTTCTGAAACTTTTTATAAAGACTGAAGGCCTTTTATAGTGCACGTCAACATATTTGCTCTTCTTTATTTCATCCATTCTCAAACATCATTTGCCAGGACCAACATAAGCTTCACAACGTGCATTGAAAGTCCCTGCTTGTTTCTCCATATTGCCATAGACAACGATAATACAGGGCTTAAAAAAAAGAGCATTTCAAATGGGAGAAATAATATTTAGCCATACCAATGTAGCTTACCTCAATATACTGTAGCACTCTATGAGAGTCTATATGTACTTCAAATATTGCTGAAGGGAGCACTATATTTGGGAACCTCAAATGTATCTGATGTTTGATGCTCTTACCCCCGAAGTTAACCAGTCGACTTATTCTAGTGACAGGCACCTTCCTCTCCCTGGCACGGTCACTGAGCTACAAAACAAGATCACATGCAGTATCTGTAATGCATTTTCAACACACGTAAGTATATGCAATGCAACGCAACAGCAATACAGGTGATGATTGGAATGCAATGACAAAAACACACCGTAGAAAATATCTCTTGATAAAATAGGTTGGTATTGGGACCAAAATGCTGCTGGCACAACAGGCTTTAGGTGTGACCAACTGCTTTACCAGTACAGATCAATGATCAAGCGAGAACTTGCTGATGCGGTTTGGAGACATTACTTTCAAAGTATGTTGTGAAGGCATTAAGACACACCCACTCCACCTTAAGGCTAGAACATACTGGCAAACTTAGCATACTAGCACGCTAGGCTCGCATGACACGCACATGCAGACGCAATCTGAACTAAGCGCCGTAGCATTACTATCCTGAACAAAAGGTGGCACTTCTTGCAAACAAAAACAAAAAATCTGTAGGAACTGCACAGTCGTTGAGAAAGGTGCTTTGATTATCACATGTAGCTACATTTACTCTCTGCATTTAAGGTGCAACACCTTTAACACTTGAGGGCGCACATCTCAATATGTGTAACTATTGTCAGGTCGGCATGTCGGTGGGACAACGGTCACCTTGAGAGTCCACTTGCCTTCTGTCGAACAGGTTTGACAGAGCTCTGCTTTGCTTCTCTGGCGTTCTTGATATCCTCAGGTGTGAGTCTGACCACAGCAGAGTCATGAACCAATCTGGTGAGATGGTGGTTATGCATTGCAGGCGGTATGTGGAGGAATCTGACATTATTTCCTGGCCAGCCGGAACCTCCAGGAACTGGTCCTTGAGCAGGCGGTACTCCTAGGTGTCAAGAAGGTACGGGAGACACGTGAACTACAAGAGCTATGTAATACATTACAGCTTTTCACATTAAATTACATTTTACTCATCACAAACGTTTATACAGTTCCACCACCATCATCTTAAAGAGGTGGTTTTACAATGTGGGAATTTTCTTTTTATCATTTTTTTTATAAAACTCTTATTTTGGGCAAGAATTAATCATATGTTGAACAAAGCATATGTGTGCACATGCTCCATGCATATAGTGTATTAGCTTGTTTGACTTGCAAACTGCTTCATCTCAATGATTGACAAGACTAGCTAAACACAGGAGTGGGTTCAACACAGGCTGCCATCAAAAAGGACACTTTCCAGACCTGTCGTCTGGGTTTGGCCACCTGCATCATGGGGGAATTCAGTCCCGAGAGCCCATTTGGCTGCTTCTTCAGGGTCCATCTCTTCCCAGCCCTCAGCATCAGGAAACACATCTTCCTCTACTGACTGTTGCTACAGAAAGGTTAGAAACATGAATGTTATCAAAACTACACTTACTGATTGTATTAGGTCAAATGTTAGTCTCAGCCTCTTCCATTCATTAGCACTACGTCACATAAGCAACTCTGTGCTGAACGTCTGAACGTCTGATCAGATGATTGGCTCTTTTGGATTATGTTATGTGTTATTATCTGGATATTTCCCTCCATCTACCATATTTGCCGTTTCAGCATTCTCCCATAGAGCTCTATTCAAAATTATGCAAGTGGCACGTCTCCTCTATATAGTGTCTCTGCTACTACCTCATACTAATCCCTCTCTCTATCCAGACATATGCACTTTCATGTGAGGTTGTGTTCCAAACACAGCGAGCAATCAAGGAGTGTACCAGTAAAGGAGCAACCGTTGAATTCGACACAGCACGCTCTATCCCTTTTAATCATGTGATTGTGCTAATCCTCACCACACTGCTGCCACCCATGACAGTTTCCACCAGTCCTTCCGCCATGTCCTGCGCAGCTTTGACACCAGCACCAAAGGTGGAGTTGCAGGCCATCAGCCTAAGATGCTCCCTTTGGGTATTGACCAGGGCAGATCCCACTTTTCCTGCCCCACGCAACACCTGCAGTATCTCAGACAGCATCACTATGCACACACGCATAAAATATTGTGATGAGACGTCAAAATAAAACACACAAATGGATTCCACAGTCTAGAAGTACAACATGTAAGACATGCCCTAAGGGGGATAACCACCAGCCAATGTTTCATTATAAAACGAATATATTTTCTTCCCGTTACATTATAATATAATAGTTTAACCTTGAGATTGTTGGCTGCCTTTGCTTTCAGAACAGTAGCTTTATATATAGCTTGGATTCTATTAAAGGTGAAGTACAAAATAATCAAAAGGGGATTATGTTTTCTTGACGCAAATAGATAATAGTCTATTGATAGTCACTTGTGAGAAGCTAGCTAAATGAACACTTGGATGAATATGGTACATTTACTGCATTTAGCGCTTTTTCAACCTTCCCGCTAGGCACTCAAAGCGCTGCCATTCACACATACATTCATACGCCGATGGTGACAGCTGCCGCGCAAGGCGCTACCTGACCACCGTGAGTAGTTAGGGTTAGTTGTCTGCCCAAGAACACATCGACACTTAGTAAGGAGTTAGCGGGTTCGAACCAGCAGCTTCTGGATCTTCTGGATAATGGCTTATAAACAAATCCACATAATATATCGTGATAATAACAGATTTTTAGAGGAAAATACATTTAACTTACTTTTGAATTTCACAACTACTTGACAGACAGTGGCTGAATGAAAGTTGGCCACTGCTGTGTTGAACGTTTTCCAATGCGTTGGGACCCGGAAGTAAATGTTTGACAGACACATTAATTCACCAACCGCAGTGTAAAGAACGCAAAAAGGGCGGTATCTAGTGAGTTTCAGTACACCAATGATCGCACAGAATATAAACTATTCTAAATTAATGGCTGCCATTTACTATTGACGCGTTCAAACGACTAAACGTTTGCTATGTTCAATAAACTTTTTTTAACTTAACGGTAAGTTTACTCTAAAACGTTTGCAACATTTTTGAACTAGGCTACGTTCATAAGCGTAGCCTAATCAAATAAAGAAGGATTAAATAGTAAATTAAACAAAAACATTAAAACAGAATATATTCATTCAAAAACGTATGTGAAATAAACTTAGGCCTATATTTGAAACGATAAGGTAAAAGGTTCACTATTCACATCACTTTTGTCTGTAGCCTATATTGTTAGAGATGCAGCCTACATATGGTTAGTACAGCATGTCTATTTTATGTATTACATGAACGATAATAAAGGCAATAGGCCCATTAATAATGTAATGACACACATACACAGAGCATTGGACAGTCAGAGAGGTGAGAGAACTGCACTTATTAATGTTGAACAAATCTGCTACTGTCTGCAGTCAGACACAAATAAAAATACCTATACAGCCTACACCACAGCATGTAAGCTACTGTAGTGGTGTAATAATAGGCTTCATAGGAACAGGAACTTGTGGTAGGCCATCAAGGGATTGCCTGCATGCTCAACATAGACAACATTCAATAGCATTACAAAAAACAAAAGAGTAACATTTAAATGTCCCTATTTGCCACTTAACCTGCAAAACCAGCCTGTCATAGACATGTGACTCGATTCACCTTTCTTTTTGTATTTATTGAAATTGTACTAACTGCTATTTTCGAGGAATGTTCTTGTGTTGCGCTGTGTTTAGTGCGTGTGTGTGTGTGCGTGTATGAGAGAGAGAGAGAGAGAGAGAGAGAGAGAGAGAGACAGAGAGAGAGGATAAAGAGAGAGATTTTTTAAATTATCATTCTATTATTTTAGTTGTTGTAATTAACCATATTACTATTAATATTATTATTGATATGACTCTGTCCTTTATTGATACCGACAGATGATACCGTCATTACCACTCACTGGTGTTATTACTATGGAACTATTGGTCCTATTGTTTGTAATATTGTTCTTATTCTTATTGAGTGCTACCTGCCCTCTGGCTTTGGAAATACTGTTGTAATAACTGTCATGCTAATAAAGCTAACTTGAATTGAATTGAATTGATAGATAGAGGTGTATATATATATATATATATATATATATATATATATATATATATA
>JAODUH010028154.1:6816-23378 GCA_027564835.1 Typhlichthys subterraneus
CCCCCCCCCCCCCCCCCCCCCCCCCCCCCCCCCCCCCCCCCCCCCCCCACGACTAACCAACTACTTGCCATGGCTACTTGTGTGTTTGACAGATGTTGTCTTGCAGATAAAACCTGTTCCAGTTCTCCTAATGCATATTTCTGGAAATGTACCTGGAGTGCTAGCCTCATGCTCAGCCCAGTGGTGTTGTCATGTGTTTTCTTGAGACAGGGCATCAGAATACATTATGATGGCTAATAGACCATAGCTAAAGATAAATACTTTGTGTTTGGCATATGGAGGTTCACCAGACAAACTTTGATAAGTGATGCGTTTTATCAGTTATGTCCTACAGACCGTCATAATTAACGTGTATTAGGATTACTGTTAAACTGATTGTTGATTTCATTACATTTGCTATGTGTATAGGCCTAAGGTCAAATCGAGGCAAATGTCATGGGCTTTAATCACATTACCCACATTTCACATGAAAACAAACAAACGTTATTCTCTGACCTGGAAATTTGTAGCACAAAATAATATACAGCAGCGGTTGGGTCACTGAGTGGGAGGGAGTTGGTCACGAAAATTGCAAGCTGCCATTGAATGTATGAAGAATATCAATGAAAGGCTTCCGCGCTTCACTATAATGTTGTTCCACTCATTTGTCAAGAGTAAGGTTGTGGCAAAATAGCCTACTTGTTCCTGATTGGATGACATCCTATTTAGCCGCGTGCACACAATACATTCTGGAGCACTCTGCTCAAAAATATTTGGCACACACACACATAGCATTAGCCAAAATGGATAGGTTTTTGAAAATTACAGGTTGGGTCTCTAAATAGATAAGTCTTCTCTAGGTGGGTCCTGGCACAAAAAAGATTGGGAACCCCTGATATACAGTATAGTAAAAATAATTACTATAACTATATTTATTATTTATTTATTAACTATATAATTATAATAACATTAAAATATATGGCAAAGCATGCAAAATACAATAAATACAACTGTATAAACATCTGAGTATATTGTGCTGGTGATTAACAGCAAATTAATAGTAGCTGGTAGTCACAGCTCCTTAAAATCAGTCGATTCTGAAGGTTCTGGGGGTATGGGTCTTAATCCATCCCTTGGAAATACAATTGAATTAGTGGATTGCATGTTATAAGCAAGTGATCTGGTATAACATATACTTATAAAACATACAGTGCTGGAGTAGGCAGTGTTATCTCTGAGCCAAAGGCAGCACTGATTGTGTCTTTGCTGCTGTAAATTGGATTTGTTGCCTTGGAGTCTGTTGCCATCTGGGACACATCCCTCAGTGTCTGGCAGGTCTCTCTGAAGTGTGGAATCCATTGATATGATTGTAGCACTGAACAACATTAACATGCACACATGCACACGCACGCACACACACACGCACACACACACACGTGCACGCATACGCACACACACACACACACACACACACACACACATCTCTAGTGCATGATTAGAATTTGGGATTACTCTTTCAAGTGTACATTTGGCTCATAATACCAGACAATAGGGTGAGGTTTCATGAGAACACATACAGTATGTGAGAATTGTTTGTAAGTCAAATGCTGCCTTCTACTGGCTAAACATTTATGCAACAAAAATGTACCTGGTGTGTTTACCTGGTGTGTATGTACGTTCACACCAGATAAAGGGGATTTTTTTTGTCACATACACATACATGTAGCGAAATTAATCCTCTGCATCCTCAAGGGAGCAGTGGGCAGCCGCTGTGCCAGTGTCACTGGTCAGATGGCACTGGCTGGAAACTGAACCTGACATGCTTTTTGATAGTGAGGGAAACCGGAGCACCCGGAGGAACCACATGCAGACACGGGGAGAACATGCAAACTCCACACAAAAAGGCCGGGTTCGAACCTGGGACCTTCTTGCTGTGAGGCGAGGCTAGAACGCTATACCAGATGTTATGCCTACATCTAGTTACAGCACTACAAATAGTCTAAAAAATCCATGAATTAGATAAATAAATTAGATTTTAGTTAACTCATAAATCTGTTATGTGTGTACATTTGTTGGTCTAGAGTCGCATCGTATTTCTGATGCTATCTGGACAGGGTTTGCTGTTGATCTGTGGTACTGTTTGATAAATTGGCAACCTTCTTGTGTTCATCTCCTTATCATGATAGATAAGTGTCAAACCTGTAAGGCATTCTGTGTCTTAGAAGCATTTTTTCAGCACATCTAACTGGTCTGGTCTGGTTCACCTTTTCCAACCACTTTATTATCTATTCGTCCAGGGCCACTTTGCTGAAAGAGTTTGACAGCAGTTAAACCCACAGGACAAACATCTACTTGGCTGCAAAAAAAACCGAATGGAATATAAGTGCATTTTAGGTTTGATATAAATGTCTCATAACAACTATTTGACTTCAAAACAGAAGAAGACAAAGTGAGTAGACCTCCAGGAGGACATTTTAGGTTTCTCATGGCCACCAGAAGAGTCCAACTCTCAGAGGTGCGAGGTCAGGCCTACGTGACGCATGGGTCTCTCTAGACAGTGTGGGAAGCAGACTTGCATGGATCCATTTACAACACCCAACCAGACATTCGTGAATACAAATATAGGCATTAAGGAAGGCTTGTCGGGGATCAAACCCACAACCTTTTGCCCAGGAGTCAATCATCGCTAGACTAGCACTGGTCACGCCCTGACCCCCACTACCAAACATAGTAAACAAGCATCATCATCAGATTCTCATGACATCATTAAAGACGTTATAATTGCAAAATCTCTACTTCAACCTGTCTTGTGTAGCAAGTCATCATTACGAATTATACGCTCAAATTGATCATTTTTGTCAGTCATGGCCACTAACATTTGACCTTCAAACTTTGACCCTGTTTGAGCATCTACCAAGTGGGTGGTCAGTACAGTGTACGTCTCCATTCCTACAGGCCTGATTCTGTGGGAAAGTGTTTACACCAATACATGTAGTATTACATGATATCATTTTAGCACTGCATTATATAGTATACTGCAGTAGGCCTACTGTTTGTATTACTTGTTTTTCAACTGAAGTTAATAGCATGCTTTAATAGTTAATAGCATGTGGGCAACAGTGGCGCAGTGGGTAGGTAGAGCGTGGCGACAGGTGATCCAATAGTCGCTGGTTTGATCCGGGCTAGCTCCTCACCAAGTGTCGAGGTGTCCTTGAGCAAGACATCTAACCCCAACTGCTCCCAGTGGCTGGTTGCACCTTGCATGACATCATCGTGTGTGAATGGATGAATGTGAGGCAATCCTGTAAAAAGCACTTTGAGAGGCAGGAAGGTTAGAAAAAACCTATATACATACAGTCCACGTCTTTTATCTATCATTCTTGTTCATCGGCGAATCTGAATAGAACCATCAGAGGAACTGCATGTTTACAGTACATGATACAAGTTATGCAGCTTCAAGCTATACAATCATAATTCTTGAAATATTTAGCAAATTAGCATCAATATGCAATTTAAATGAAGGAACCCTGATCTTCACTTTCTGTCTCCTTCTTACATCAGGGGTCAAAGTTCAGACATTTTTCAAGGATAACTTTACCATGGGGAGGGGCAAATGAAACCATAAATGGGCAGAAGTGAAAGACTTCAGAAGCTTGACTTCACATACCACATCTAGGAAAGCTCCCAGCTCGAGTCAGTGGCCATGAGGTCACAACACAGGGGCGGAGAGATGGAATAAAAGGAGAGGAGTGGGCCAGCGAGGAAGAGAGAAGGGCACAGGAACCAGCAGCAAAGTAACTACGGAACGGTGAAAGCCACTTTACACAAGCATCTCCTGCCACCTGTCTTTTACAGTAAGTAAACCCAATGGCACTGCCGATGAACCTCTGTGTGTGCATGGCGGCACTGTCAATGGCAATGACTGCAAGCTGTGCTTTGCGACGGTGAGCATCTCTTTCTTTATATATTTATATTCTTGCTTTTAATAATTCACAACTTTACTTGAGACAAACAGGAGACAACACTACATTCATAAAGTGGATAATGTTTTAATAAAAGCTATATTTGTTATAGATGTTTCATTTATCTTCAAAAATATGTTCAGATGTATTAACAATGACATGGCATTTCTAATAGAATGTCATTTTTTCTTCCTTCCATCATCCTATCCTTGTCTAACATATTGCTCTCCTTCCAGAGTCACTCTAAAGAAGATGCCATCTATCCGAGAGACCATGAGTGAGTTAGGTATTTCTCTGGCGCAGGTGTTTCCTGAGCTGGCCCAGATGAGCAGCAAGAACCCCTCCAACGGGACTGTTCCCACACCCTTAACCAACTACCTGGATGTAAGACACATCTATCCCCACAAAATAACTAGTGCTAAAATGCCTTAGCTGTATATTACATGCAGCGACGACAATAAGAAAATGCATTGTATTGTTTTTCCCCTTCTTGTTCAGACCCAGTACTTTGGGGAAATTAGCATTGGCTCTCCTGCCCAGATGTTCAATGTAGTGTTTGACACCGGCTCTGCCAACCTGTGGGTCCCCTCGCAGAGCTGCTCCCCTTTCTCCACTGCGTGCTGTGAGTGTGTATGCACACGCACATACGCACACATACACACACGCACACACACACACACACACACACACACATACAAACTCACATTAACACACTCGCTGCATACAAAATACATTCTGTATCCATACAGTGCACACATTTTGGTCAGATTGCCTTCCCATTATGATTAGATGACTCACTAAATGTTGAACTGTTAGTCATTCACAACAGGTACGATGCCTCTAAGTCTCGGACTCACGTAGAGAACGGAACAGGGTTTTCTATCCAGTACGCCTCTGGGAATGTTAGGGGGTTCCTGAGCGAGGATGTGGTTGTGGTGAGTGCATGCTATTTACAATGTGTTGTACACCAATTGTGGTTTTTGAGATGACATACACATGAGGTTGTACAGACAACCGTATACATACAACAAATTTTCATTTGTTATTACAATTACACTTTTTGTCAAATTCATCAAATATCTCCATTTCACTATCTTGCCGTTCTCTGTGCATGCAAAAAAAATGATCTGATACTACACAAACCTGACTCTGTAAAAAGGAACATAAACAAATTGGCGAACACCGCTCACAACAACAAAGCCGCTTGCATTCACAATGTGTTTCAATGTGTGGGGCGGGGCAGCTATGTGGAGGAATATTGGTTTGATTTTAGCTCGTAGTAGCAGGCGTCCTTGAGAATGACCTACCTTTACTGTAAGTCATTTTGGAGATGTTTTGCTATGTCAAACATTCTTAATTAGATACGTTTTGTGGATGTTGTTGGGGGTTAAGCAGCTTTAGACAGCTATACATGGGGCAGCAAGTGGTGATCAAGAACCTTCTGGTTTGAACCCTGCTAACTCCTCACTAAGCGTCGAGGTGTCCTTGAGCAAGACACCTAACCCTAACTGCTTCCGGTGGTCAGGTGTCTCCTTGCATGGCTGACACCACAGTGTGTGTGTAAGGCAAATAATGTCCAGTGCTTTGGAGGAAAGCGCTATATAAGTGCACTCCATGTATACAGCTGGGCTTGTGTCATGGCCCAGTTTGGCCCACCCCACCCCATGCATTTGAGCCTTTTCATGTTGTATTCTTCTAGGTTGGTGGTATCCCTGTGGTTCAGGTGTTTGCTGAAGCAACAGCTCTGTCTGCTATGCCCTTCATCTTTGCCAAGTTTGACGGAGTCATGGGCATGGGTTACCCAAACGTAGCTATTGATGGAATAACCCCCGTGTTCGACGGCATAATGTCCCAACATGTCCTCAGGGAGGAGGTGTTCTCTGTGTACTACAGCAGGTGTGCACTTTCATAGCATGTATTCTACAGTAGTTACTTTATTTATGCTTTTTATCGGAATTTGTCAATAATTTAATAGGTAATTTACAGTATCAGAAAGCACAATCAGTCGTAAAAGCTATAACATAATATTTAATTATATATTTTATTATACATATATTATTATATATAATTATAATAATGTACCAGTATGCTAGAACGCTTCTCAAACTGGACATTAGAAATGTGTCATGTCTTTACATGCTATTACAACATCAAGCTATGGGGCATTTGCAATTAGTGCTGTGATTTTGTTGAGTGCTGTATTCTTGGGAGTCAGGCATCAGTTGCTCATAATGTTGATGTTTTTAGGGACGCTCAGCACTCACCAGGTGGAGAACTAGTGCTGGGAGGTACTGATCCAAACTATTACACTGGAGCTTTCAACTATATGGCCACCAAAGAGAAAGGCAAATGGGATGTTAGCATAAAAGGGTGAGCTACGTTGTGTGTGTGTGTGTGTGTGTGTGTGTGTGTGTGTGTTTCTATGTGTCTGTGTGTGTTTGTGTGTGCATATTAATGAGCCACTGAGGGACAGGTGTGGCATCTGTGTAAAGAAGATGGCACAGACTGTATATAGAAGATGATTGGTTATTTGAAAGAGAGCTAGTTGTGAGGTAGAAACTAGCACTATCACTATGACCTGCTTGTTTTGTTTTCACATCATATAGATAACAAGTCAGATAGCAATAAACACCCCTTCATTATTATTTTCCTCATATATCCACCTATCACAATAATCTACCTTTATCTTCTTCAGTGTTTCTCTTGGAAAGCAGGTGATGTTCTGTGCAGAGGGCTGCACTGGGGTGATTGACACAGGCTCCTCCTATATAACAGGTCCTGCCTCCTCTGTGTCTGAGCTGATGAAAGTAATAGGAGCCCAGCCAGATGAGAATGGAGTAAGTACAATGCATGGATACAATGCAACGAGCGTGTTTGTACATGCAGCGGCTTCATCAGTGTTTTCAGTCTCGAGGTTGACTAACCCCTCCCACTAATGGACATGCTGTTCATGCAATTAGGAGGGGAACTTGCTTTGATCTTTGGCGCCAACCAACGTTTCAGTAAAGCAAACAAACAGTGCAGGGGTTCGCATATAATTCGGTTAAAATTAAATAACTACTCAGAGACAAATAATGCATTAATATGCTGCTATAGTACAATAACAAACTTTACATAAATGGAATGGAAAAGAGAAACATGGGCCCACACATTTCATCCAGGGGCACAGCAGGTGGGGGGGGGGATACATCCCCCCCAGTTTCGGAAAAAAATAAATTCACGTGAATGACAAACATGTAGGCTAGACTACAGGAACAGCAATATCCTTACAAAGCAGGGTAAGTCAGCCTACATTGTTTTATTTTAAGATAATATTTAGTTATGACTTCCTATAGTTTTCATGATCTTGGCTTGCTTAAAGTTTAGACATTTGTTTAGCACGCAAGGATTTGTCTCACATCTATCTGGATCTCAGAAACACACAATGCAAAACGTGACTGTACCATACAGTACAGATAGTTTTTGTCTCTTGGATCATCAGATACCATCCCTTTGATGTCCTGTTCTTGTGGCCCCCCTCTTAGGCTTTTAGGATGTAAAACCATGTGTAGTCTAAAATGTGTACCATATCGGCATTTCCCCTAAAAGCTTGACAATTCCCCTGCGCATAACATAGGTTTGTACATTGACCGTTCTTGGAAGAGCGGTTTGCTTCTTTTTTTTTTATAGGGAGATATATAATGGTGTGTATTGTTGACCAGTGTTCATGTTGGCATGTTGACCAGTGTATAGAGCCTAGTCTATGTCATAACCACGTGTAACGATGTCAAGACATTTGCACTGCAGGCATATATTATATACATCTTACTCTCAAATACTTCAATACATGTGATGGTGCTGTCTATAATAATTTTCTGGTGGTGACCTTGTAATGTGTTTCTCTTTTGTGGGGGGAGCGGGGTTCAAGTCCCGGGTGGGACAGATTTCACTTTGGCGTCATACTTGGTTATAATAACTAAAAACATAGTTGTACAGACCTTAAAGACATTTTTCCTCACATATTTCACTCTGGCGTCATATTTGGTTATAATAACTAAAAACATAGTTGTACAGGCTTAAAAGACATTTTTCCTCACACATTTCACTCTGGCGTCATATTTGGTTATAATAGCTAAAAGCATAGTTGTACAGGCTTAAAATACATTTTTCCTCACACTTTCATCCCCCCCCACCTAAAAAACATCTACGCCACTGATTTCATCCAATGTTTTATACATGTTTTCTATATGATTTGATCTTTTTGTCCTTCTAGATACAAGGGGAACTGAGACCTACAATGTTTCATACATAATGTGACCTTTTTGTCATTCTCAGTACAAGGTGAACTGTGACCTTGTGGAGACTTTGCCAAGTGTGTCCTTCCACCTGGGTGAACAGGAATATGCTCTCACGCAGGAGGACTACATCCAATGGGTAAGCACTGCAGATAGGACTTGCAGCGTAGATGCTTAAGATGTTTCTGACTCATGTATGCCTGCTGTAAAATTATATTTACTGTATATTGTTTCAAACATGGTGATGCGTTTTAGCTGGTATATAAGTTGAATTGACTTGTCTCCTGTGTGTTTCCAGCAAACCCAGCTTGACCGGGATGTCTGCACCGTCACCTTTAGGGGCTTGGATGTGCCGCCCCCTACTGGTCCCATATGGATTCTGGGAGCTAACTTCATAGCCCGCTACTACACAGAGTTTGACCGGCGCAACAACCGGATAGGGTTCGCCACAGCAGTCTGACTGGAAGCACAGCGCCTTGTCTTTCTGCTCCTGCTCTTCTCCTATATCCTTCTCAGCCACCTGTGGGCTGACCTTCTCCACCCCACACAAAGTTCTCACATCACGCTACTAATATCCATGATTACCATATTACACCATAGATAAAATAGATATAGATAAAATATATACATTAAAATCATGTGAATTTAATTACCGTTTAAATATTAAAATAATATTTATTATGAACAAAGATGTGAAATCATCTTGAAATCATGCAGACATCTCCACAAACATTTTATGTCGCCTATGTGTGTGTGTGTGTGTGTGTGTGTGTGTGTGTGTGTGTGTGTGGGTGCGTGTGTGTGTGTGTGTGTTTGTACTGTATATGTTTGTGATGGTTGTTTGTCTTCTATGCTTGTTTGAAGATATGTCATTAAATGTAGCAGATTTTAAAACACATTTTCTAAATAATAAATTAGATTTTTTTTTTTTGCCATATTGTAACTTTTTAAACTTAAACGGGTTTTAGTCGTTAACCTTCCAGTTTTTGTATCAACAGTATACTGATGGTGATTTCTATTTGTCATACTGTAGTTGCATTCGTACAGTATATGTAATGTCTTGACGTGACAAGAATAAACTTGACAAGAATAACATTTTAAGCAATACGCTGTTGTTTCCTTCCTTGTTTGCAAATACCATTATTATTATTATTATTACCATGATCTTCTGTGCACATTAAAATATGTAACAGTCAATCATTTATCTTCTTTCGAAAAAGAGTAGACTAGATCATCTGTCTATCATTGTGCAGTACAACATCCTTGCAATTGGTTCCTTATTATTCAAGCTCAATGTAGAGGCAATGTCGGACATGGAACAATACAAGGGATGTAATGATACAAGTAAAGATCAGTATCAGTAGTATTTGAGTCAAGTCATGAAGTTGACCATTTAGATGAGACATTCATTTATTATTTCATAATCATTATCAGGCATGCTTATTCTGCTTAATACATTTGCAATATGTTAGTTTTGTAGTGCATGACATGAAAGAGATAACAACACAATAAAAAAGGGATATTTATCAAATTCTCTTTCGTTTTCAGAAAGAGTTAGGAAAGTCCACTCATGCTACAAGTGACACAAGTGTCTTAATGTCTTGAGGATGTTCAGCCGTTTCCTTGCTTTAACATCCATGAATTGTCTGTTATAATCCTTATCTGATGAAAATGTGATGTGAGGTGGGGGTGAGGATGGATTTATGGTTATTTTATCTTCAGTATTAGAAAATAAACTTCTCAGTATGAGCAAACAAGACACGTTTGCATAAATTTCCCCTCCAATCCGCTATCATCAGCAATACCTGTGACATTTTGCTCTGACAGATACCAAAACATGCTTCTTTGAGATATACTGTATATCAGTGATGGCTCCTGCTCAGGAAATTAGTGAGGGTGATTGTTTTGGTGACCTATTCAATAGCCTTGGTAAATAAAAGGTATCTAAGTAAATCATTCTAGAGAAAGCTTGTTGATCAAAACACAATAACCTCTTGCTTGCGTAAGAACTCTGCCCACCACAAACTGTAAACACATAGCTGTTGTGTAGTGCGATCTGTGTAGTGTGATAGTGCGACAATTGTAAAATTGTAAACACAAGCACACTGCTTAAAATAATAACAAACACAAAATGTTTATTACATTATATTAAATAACTTTGAAAATAGTTAAATCTTTGAATGATTTAATGACCCACACCAGGAATGTCACCAGACATTCCTGACTAAGGCTAAGCCTTTTATAGGGGGGTCTGGGGGCATGCGAGCCTTGCGAGATCATGACGGTCTCGCAAGCTTCAGATTGACTTCATCGTGAGAATCAGTCTGGAGAGATTAGAAACTGAGGTGATTCAGTGAAACTGGTAAACCAGCCTGAAATATCAGGTTAGGGGCATGCTCCCTTAGGGAAAAAAGCTAACAACATTTAAGCCCCCAAAGCATTTTCTTTTATTTTTTTCTTCATTATTAACAACAGTTGTACAACCTATCAAAATGTAAATTTTGCTGAAGGTTGGCTAAAACTATACATTCCTTCACACATAGTTCCTGGTAAATTACTAGGGATAAGTTTCAGGCACTGCCAGTGATTTTCTCTATTGACATGCAGCTAATATATTTCCCTCTTGTGCATCACACATGCCATGGCCATGGTGGAATAGACATGGCAAGGAACTGTCCAGTAATGCAACACTTTATGCTTGTCTCTGCAATGTTACTGCTTTAATTCACTACACAGACATTTTCTCTAAAACTGTTCTGGCCATGAGGGTTGAAATTGTGGATACACATTTCCCTGAATAGCCTATACATTCGTGATCCATTCATACATGACATATGAAGGAATGTTCATGAACATTCTCTTAAAATAAAGGAATTCCCCTCACTATCCACCCAAACCCAACAAAAGGCACAAAAACGGCTGTACTATGTAGCAGCCTCATTTACTTTAAATTTAAAACAGAGAGATTTGCAGGTACTATTTCGTGAACAAAAGTGTAGAAGTAAATTAAACAACTTACGTACAAAATCAAAATGAATAGGAATATATTCTGATAAAAAAGATCCCCAAAGAAATAGATTTCAACAATATAAACGATCACAAATGTGTGTCCCACTGCCACATGAACTAGCCTGGTGTAACCAGACCATATTCATAAATCACCCTCCATTGGTAAGTGTTAAAAATCGTTTCCTCCTACTTTCCGTAGACGTTCATTTTGAAGCACTGAAACAATCGGTGTTGCTACAATTGTTTTGATCGCCTCATCTAGCTCTACCACCATTTCGAAACACGCTTGATTTCAACGCCATCTCACTAACCCACACTGATTGGGCCACCAGCAGGGTGGCTGTGTGAATGCTAATGTGAACAGGATTTCCAGACTGTAATCTCAGCTAAAAGAAATTGATCTGAGAGCAATAGTCGGGCGGAGCCAGGCTACTGCATAATATCAAACTCAAAGGCCTCTGGAGTTGCTCTCAAGTTTCTCTTGCTCATTACTTACAGTAGTATACAACTTACAGGTAGAAGTAGATATTGAAGATGATACAATTACTTTACATACATAGACAGGTCTCCTGGAAATGTGTTGGAACTCTGTAGTGAATATTTGTCTAATTTAAACAATGTAACAAACTTACCACCAGTAGAAACTGACAGAAGAGGTTTTCTACAATGTTTCATGTGCCAGTAATGATCAAACTGTAAATATAACATAATTTATACCTTTTCAGGTATAAAGCATGTTATTGTTTACACATTGCTGGCCATGTCAATATACTTGCAGTGCAGCGCCTAAGCTGTACCAACCTCAGTAATACGTTTTTATAGCTTGTAGACACAATCAGCCACATGTTGAATCAATTGTATCCCTTCTCATGAATAACAAAACAGATTAATTTATTGACTGAATTTATGTGAATCTCTTAGAGAGCACAAGTCACATACTGTATACCGCATGTTCTATGTTCAACAAGTTATGTGTTTTAGAAATAAGAAGCACATTCTTTATGCATGTCAAAACACAGCATGAAGACATTGCATGTTACACAATTAAGAAGCATGTTTTCGAAGCATGTTGACATATTTAGGTACAACAACAGGGGATCTACAATATAAAGGTTTCATAGAGAACCTTCCCACTTGGTCCAGGTTAGAAGAATTGTTTCACACTGAGCACGTGAGAATGGTAGGAGGTCTTTAGAAAGAAAGGCTGTCAGCCAAGGCATCCAGTCTGTGTAAACTCACTCCGTATGGGAAGAGAACCTTTTAACTTACACTAAGACATGCAGCTCCACATGTAGAAGAGCCAACTTTATTTAACACGTAATCTCTTTCTGAGGACTGGAGCGGAAAACAAGAAAAAGACCTCTCTGCTTCAATGTGTGTGACAGAGGAATTGGATATTTTCCACTGTCAAACGTGTACCAGATGACCGCCCCTGTGCCAACCCTGATTCAGACCAAAGCTAAGGTAGGTGAGAGCCCATACATTCTGTGATTAATGAAAAAAAGATACAATGTGTGTTGATTATTGTTGTTGTTGGTGACCTATATACCAACTACATAGATAATGTACTTTTATTAAACATTAGATACGAGTAATCATTAGATGCGAGTAAGAGTAAAAGTGTCCTTTGTTAAGATTTCCTGTTTTTTCAATGCAACCTGAATTAATTTGAAAAATCCCTAAGTGCTGGTATTATTATTAAAAAGCTATACATTATTGTTTCATCCTAAACCCCCCCACCCGCCAACCCCCATACACACACACACACACACACAAGAATAGACTGTATTCCACATGTTAAAATAGAAAAAATATTACAGTTGTGAAAAATGTTACAGACTGCATTAGACATAGTCCAGTTCCAGTTAAAACTGTATTTGTGAAAAGTTGTCTTGAGTTGATCATTCTATACGAACAGTAGAGCAAACATAACAAAATAGACATACACAAGGAATTTTAAATAAATGTTGTTTGTGTCCTAATACATCTCAGACTTTCACCTGGCCACAAATCACCCAGGCTGTATGTTTGGCATGGTATTTGCTCACATTGTTTATGACAATAGTAGCAAAATTAAACACCATCCAAGTCTCAGTTTAAGGGAGTCAACTGTTAGGCTATATTTCAGGGAATTCATTTCACAACGATGACTCCTGGTTTTTAGCAATGCAAACTAGTGTCTGATACTATTTTGCGGTTTGTGGGTGCAGTGAATTTTGATTCCATCACTGGCACCAGTATGCTGGTGGCTAGTGATGGATTAGCAATGGCATGAATATTGAGATTGTGTACTTGCGCATCACTCACATTGTCACATAGGCTGTGAGATTTGGATACGGTGGAAGGGCATCTGGAGTCCATTTGGCTATAAGGGATGCCAGAAGGTATTTTCTAGCTAGCAACCATCATCAGCTAAAGGTCGACACACTTTGCAATAATATCTCAGAGGCCAAGATACAATTTAACAAGTTGAGTCGAGCTGATGGAAAACAAGGCTACAAAGAAATGCAGGTAGAGCACAACTTTGAACATACAGCACAATGATATGACATATTTGGATGACTTTTTGGTTTTTGGACATTTAAGTCTCTTCTAAAGACACACTTGTACTCTTTAGCATTCAAGTAAGTTCTGGGACACTATGCTAAAACTGTCTTGTTTGTTGTGTATTGTGTTTTATTGTGTTTTATTGTGTTATTGTTTTATATTATGTATTAATTGTATTCCATTGATGTGTACAGCACTTTGGTCAGCATTTGTTGTTTTTAAATGTGCTTTATAAATAAAATGACTTGACTTGACTTGACTTCCCCCTAAAGGTGGCAAATTGTTTCCAAGTCTGAAAGAGTTCAAATGTTTTGCATGAATAAAATACATGTTCACATATGTTGGGTGAGACAATAAAGACAAGAATGTCCGTTGTGTCCGTTGCAGATTAAGGGTCTGTGTGTGCTTATGCTGCTGAGCCTCCCTCTGACTATGAGCGAGGTCCCTGGTCCATGCAGACACTCTATCACAAGGCACCACCTGCTCACAGTCAGACAACTGGTCAGTGCACACACACACTAATGTTCATGTTCCACTGTTATTCAGCATTATAAACTCCAAATACCTCAACACTATAAATGATTGTATGACAATGTATAATGGAATCTGAGTGGAATAGCAGGATCGTGTTCTATTTGGCTGTCTAGTTCTGTGATTCGAACCTTCTGACCACAAAAAGCAATATACTACTTATTTTATTTAATAGAAAAAGAAAACAGCGTTAAAAATATACAGCATGAAACACCATAGACAGAATTTACATCTGTGTTAGTAAAGCTAAAGGGACACTGTGAGGGAGGGGGAGAGAGAGAGAGAGAGAGAGAGAGAGAGAGAGAGAGAGAGAGAGAGAGGAGAACTAAGTTATGGGAGGGGCTTCTGCATTTTTGTTTTGTTATAAAGCCTTAAAAGAAGTGTCCATCCCATACCAATGCAGTTATGTTTCCAAACAAATTATAAGTGAATTATTCAAGGATCTGGTAGAAAGAAAATATAAAACATGTTAGAATGTTTAAAATGTTTATTAAATGTCTTGAAAAGCCCTATAAGCCTCTTTCAAGCCACCTGTCTTTTAAATAATGTTCCCTTCTACTATTACTATACTAGTACTATCTACTTTATACAGTATATACTAAATGTGAAATGTACATTCATGCTGTCCGAATACAAAAAACACATAATCTCTTTACACAACCCATCTGCTGTAACCCTTGTTGTTAACAGATGGATAACCAGCTGAGGAGTGGGTGTTCAATTACCTACACATTCATAGAACGGAAGGGCTTGGTAAGGTAACCTTTACATGGAATGACTCCTGTCCTTCTGAAGCTTTTGTTCAGACTTGCTAAAGAAAGACTGCAGCCATAGGGTTTGAGGATTGCTGTTAATATCCTCTTTTCCTGCTCCCCTGTAGAGCAAATGTTGCTTTGTAAAAGCTGCTTTACCTTGGATCCTGGAACTCCTAACTGCCCATTTCAAATATAGTAGGGGGTCAGTGAATGACGGATATGTTCAGTCTCTGAGGGCTCTGGTCCTTAACATTTATTCTCAGAAATGTGTCCCTCAGATAAATGAGGAAGTTGAGGTGAGTGTATGGCGGCTTATGTCTGGAGGGTTGTGTAATTATACTGTGAATAATGCTTTTTCAGTATATAAATACATTCACAAATGCAGCTTGGATATATTACTAATATTTAAATGTCTGTGCTATGCTTTTTCTGAATCTACTTCAGGATAAACCAGAGAGTTTTGAGATTGCTTTTAAAGGTTCTCCATCTGAAGCACTACAAAGAGCTTTAGAAGTGTTGTCTTTATACTGGGAACTTATAACCATAAGTGACAAACCTGTGGACTGGAGCTGCCAGAGGGAATATGCAGAGGTCTTTGCTGTCACCACAGAGCTGTCCACACGCCTCCCCACAGAGTGCATACCTACAGGTGGGGGGGAGTGGGGCTTTCTGGAAAGTCCACTAATTAATGCCCACACCCAAAGTTAGCATTATAATTGAAGTGTTTTCCACAGACAGAGCTGAGGAGAACTCTGTGAAGGCTTCCCAGAGGAGTCCAGAAATAGACATGTACAAGCTTGGTTTCATTATGACTTCCATCTCTGGAGGAATGCTGCTCATATTGACTCTCTTCTGTCTCATAAAACAAAAGGTACCACATATATTATTCAGGCTATTATGAGCCTTGTTTACTGATTGAATGATATATTGACGTGGTACTAGACATGATGACAAAATTCTGTAACTATGCTAATATAATTGCTGGTGTATGACCCGTCCAACTATTGACAAATGTACTACATGTAAGTCACTTTGGATAAAAGCATCTGCGCCAAATGTCGTAAATGTAAATATGAGTTTGGTTTTCAGTCAGGATTATCATAAGTAAAGGCACATGTAACCATCAAATGGCAACAAAGTAGGATTTGGCATTATGCAGTTATTTTATGAAATGGCTCCCTCGTGAAAGGGTACATAAAAGGGGTTTGGCTATAGGTTCCAGCATCATTAATGTATATCGAATGTAAATATAGGTTTTCATCTGATCATAACTGAGCCCTAGGGTAATGGAATTTGATTATAAAACTGTTTAAAAAAATAAAAAATAAAAAATGAAATGTTAAAATGCTTAGCAAAGGTTTCCACATGACAGCTGTTAAACATGCAGATTGGATGGGACGGTTCTGAGTCATGCAAATTGGTTATGGCTGTGACGCAGAGTGGTGAGTGCAGGCGCAGACCAAGGAAGCACAGGCGGAGAATGCTAGTACTGAGCTGTAAGGCTC
>JAODUH010028165.1:0-16513 GCA_027564835.1 Typhlichthys subterraneus
AAGGCTCCATCCCTGTCTGGGAAACCACTCCTGTGTGTTAAGTTTTTTTTTTTTTACATTTTAAAATAACTTACCTTTGTTCAGATTCATTCCTTGAAAGGTCTCCATTACCTGTAAATTATAGTAAAACATTAGCCTTTCTGTAGTTGCATTTTCACATCCTCAAATAGTTGAGGATTCAAACATTTAAGCTATACCACCCTTTGGATTTACCTTAGACAAAGCAGGACAGCTCTCTGGATCAAGGTCTATACACTTCTTTATGACCTCCGACAGTCTTTGCAGACTTTGGTGATGAGAGAGGAGCATCACGCGATCTGTTCTGCTGTCCTTGCAGATAGTGTTCTTCAGCAGATCCTTCATGGAGTTCAGGGTGGTCTTCATCAGGTCACATTCTATGCTCACACTGGGCAGAACAGCTACTATGCGGAGCAGCAGGGTAACAGTGGGGTGGCTCTTCGCCTCCGGGTGGAGTAACGTTTCAGAGATTGATGTGGGTGGAGCCACATCCTGGTATTTATCTCTCCAGACGGCAGCCCAGGCATTGACTTCCTGCTCCACCGCGTCAGGGTCAGGAAGATCGCTCAGGTAGAGGCTAAAGGGCTTGTCCGTGGATTCGGGGAGGATCGATTGAGGATTACAGGAAGGCAAAAGAGACAGGACCGACAGGGCCTTCAGGTGGCTGTCTGAGAAGTTGTGCTTCATTTCTTCCAGGAGACTTCTGAGGAGAGGGAGGCTTATGTTTTCCCTGTAGTAGATCTCTGGGGACTCGTAGCCGTTTGCTTGCTCGGGGAAACACACTTGCTCGGGAGCCAATCTGGTTGCTAGCTGGAATGCCTGCTCAAACCAAGGGGTGTGCACAGTGCCTATGTTCTCCAGCATTTTGTTTAGCGTTTCCATGATTTCAGGGACCTTCTCCACCTCGCATAGAATATCGGCAGGGTTGCCGCAGCGGAATACAGTGCTGCAATTGCGAAGGGGAGCGCAGGCATTCTTTAAGATGACAAGGCAGACAACAAAGTCCATGCTTCTCACAGCGGTGGACAGAACCTGGGCATGCAATGCCGTGGCGCCAGTGGCAGTGGTGCCTACAGACTCCAAACAGCTGAGTATTCCCTCTAGAGTGTCAGCGAGGATGTCAAAGAAGTCCTCCCTCTTTTTCCACCGTGAGCAACAGGTTTCAGGTACCTCCTTCAGAGCCTCCCTAGGTGTGTTCAACAGCCCATCAACAGCCTGTGCCAGCTGCCCCTCCAGGCCGGGTGACCTGTCAAAGAACAGCAGCAGGTCTTCCGCAACATCAAGCATCTGTGTCACAGCAGGACATGGCACACTTCCAGCCAGCCAGGAGGCGAGACCACAAGACTCGCTGGGTGTAACGACAGACAGGGGATAGCTGTTGAGGAAATCTAGAGACATTTTCTTTAGGGTGTGGCAAGCAGAGCCAAAGTTCATAAATGCTTGTCCGCGGCACTGTGACATCGGCAAGCCCCATATCTCAGTGAGTATTTTTGCGAGACTCTTTGCTTGCTTGTCAGCATCACACGTTTCATCCAATGGCAAGAAGCCAAAAAGCTCAACTTTGGGAGCCGTTTCACCCACATACCTGACAAAGACAGGTAAATGGGTCTCATCTGCAATTCTAACAGGTTTGTCTGTTATCAGAGAGAAGAAAGGAGACTCCTGTATCTCCTGGAGGATGACATCTCTGATTGATTTTATGAGCATTTGTGTCATTTCTGCCTCATCTATGCCAAGGATGACTTTGCCTTCACCTCCAAACCAGTGACACATACTAAGTTCTTGAATTAATTTGTCTTCCTCCTCTTTAGAAATATCACAAACACGGCAATTCTTTTTTCCAAGAAGAGCAGCCAGCCTGAACACAGTCTCCAGGCTCTGATGGTTATCGCCCATGTGGCCATTCTCTTCTACTGGCTTTGCATCTTGTTCCTCACTCTTGTCAGTAGACTGCTGATGTACAGGCTCCTCTGGCTCCGGTTTGATTTGTTCCACTAAATTGTGGACAAAATAAAATGAAATAAAAAGCTAATTATTTATGACGCATTGATCAATATTTGTTAGTAAATGTTTTAACCACGTACAATTCTGCTTACACGGGTTGGACAAATACTTTAAGTCCATGTCCAATAGTAGTGTTTTGTGATTAGAGAGAACATAATACATCTATATCTAATATTCTGTATAAAAGGTAAGGTAAAGGTGCTTTTTATTGTCACATACACATACATGTAGCGAAATTCATCCTCTGCATTTAACCCATCCCTCAAGGGAGCAGTGGGCAGCCGCTGTGCAGCGCCCGGGGACCAACTCCTGATTGGAGCCAGTGTCACTGGTCACATGACACTGACTGGAGAATGAACCTCCATATACATGTATACCCAGGACTTACATTAATGTACAACTACATTTATAATTTTTCTAACAAACTCCTCAAACAAACATTTCACTATATTGCAAGAAAGGTCCAAAGTTGTCTGTTTTCAATAAACAAATGTTTTGCAAAACTCCTTTTCCACATGCTAGCCAAATAACAACTTAAAGTATCATGTATGACTAAAGCATGTTAAATGTATTTTTATTGAGCCCTAATTGCCCATTGTGATAACAAATGACATTACTACTTCAAAAACACACATTAAAAAACTATACCTTCCATGTTATTTTCAGAGGTCTTCAAAATACTTTTGGATTCTTTGTCCTGTGAATATAAACAGAACAAAAAACACATACATGACTAAAACTATTTGAAAAGTTTTGCTTAACAGCAACAGGTAAGAGCACCTACCAGACAAATCCCCTCCAAGGCCTGCGGAGTGACCTTCACACACTGGTTCACCATACGGTCTAGGTCCCTGCTGAAGTTAGTTCCCACCTGCAGCATCGCCAAACACGGTGACCTGTCTTTGGGGCTTGTGTTTCTCAAGTACTTCTGGAACATCTTGTGGCGCATCACCACCCCACAGTCCTCGAGGGCTGTGCTGGGCAGCACAGACATGATCTTCAGCAGTGTGTTGATGTTGCTGAAGTATTGCATGAGCGGTAGGCGCAGCGTGTGAAATATAGAGCCTGGAATGGTCGCAGATGCAACTTTGGTCTTCCATGTCACCCTCCAGCAGCACAGCTCGGTGAAAAAGTTCTCAGCGTCGGGAAGGTCACTGCTGTAGAGGGGCGGCTTTGACTTCAAGCTCTCAAACATGTAACTCACGGTTACAGAGCAAGGGACCAGTGAGAGGAAATTCAGAGCTTCTTTGTGGTCATCAGAAAAATGATCCTTCACTGCATTAATAAGGTTATCCATAAGAGGCGCACTTAGACAATCTCTGTAATAGCCGATGGGCTTTATCATATTGTCTCTTGGCAAGGTGTTCTCGGGGACTTCAATCTGCACCCGCAGGCTCTGCGCAATAGCGCAGGCTTCATCAAACCAATTCTGGTGGAACACCTTCATGTTTGTTTTTACTCTGCTCAGAGTGGCCACAATGCCACTTATTTGGCATAGTTGGGACGCAGCACTGAAATGGTCTTTCTGCAGTCCGGCGCTGAGCTCTTTAGTGAAGGAGGACGCGTTCTTTAAGATAACCATGGCGATTATAAAACCAAAGTCCATTATCTTATGATTAAGAGCCCCAGCTTGTTCCGAAACAACCAGCTTCCATCTCTGTGGGTTGTTTTTTATTTTCTCCAAGCACTCAACGAGAGGCTCTAGCATTTGCACAAAGACTTCGTAAGAGTCGTGCTTTTCTTGCCAAGAGCTGCAGAAATTCCCTTGCAACTCCTGGACCTTCTCGTAGTTCTCTCTAAGCCCATACGCGATGACGTGGTCTAGCTGTTTTTCAAGTGACGCACTGCTGCCAAAGAACATCAGAACTTCCTCAAAGGTGTCAAGGGCTCTTTTAATGGTGGGCACTGGGATGGATTTCGACCACCACGTGTTGAAAGAGTAGCAGGAGCTGTGTGTGCTAATGGCGAGCGGATAGGACTCTTGCACCTTGCAAGCAAAGGCTTTCAGCTTGAAAGACACGTCGCCAGAGCCCAAGTAGGCTTGGCCTCTACAGTACTTTAGCTGGAGGCGCCACTCCTCCGTGAGTATTTGATGCATGCGCAGTATCATGTCCTCGCACTCAAGATCTGCCTCCAGGAATCCCATCAGCTCCAATCTCATGACGTCAAAATTATCCACAAACCTTAGAAAGAGGGGAAGATAGTGTCTCTCTCCTAACTGCACGACGCGATCGACGAACAGCGAGAAGAAGGAAGTGCCTACTTCAGTGAGAATGCCCTCACGCACTGCATCCTCGCATACGGTGAGGACCTCTTTCATCTCGGACTTGGACACGTACTCCACCTCACCCTCTTCGCTGCCCTGCCGGCTCTGACTGTTGCATGCAGCGGTCACCGCGGCCTGCAGTGCAGATTTGAGAGCTTCTTTGTCCGTCTCGGCGCACTTCAGTTCCGCGAGCCTTTCCGCCTCCATTTCTATGGTCATGAGTTGTGATACTTCTTCATGGTCTTTCTCAGCTCTGTGTCCATCATTCTCAGAGTTGGCCACTGCAACAAAAGGCACCAACATAGTCTTATGTGATAAGAGGAACAATTTAATCAATTTACATATAAACAATACCACAACAAACAGTAACGTTATACTTAACCATGTAGCATTTAATAAAGTAGTGGAGATGCTGTACATTGTATTTAAAGTTACACTGTGAGCACAAATGCTTTATGCCCCAGCTTATTGTTAATCTTGCACAAAAGTAGCTGTATGGGGAAGAACAGAGTGTTTTGAGCCTAAGAGTTATATTGTATAGGAGTGGAAAGATAGGAAAGGCCCTCAGCACAGACACAAACCAAGGAGTGTGCCTTCAAAGATTACATTTTCAACAACAATGTATTTTGCATTTCTGAGTGAAATTTAATTTGAGAACTTTTCATTTATGAAACAAGATATTTTAACAGATGCGTCTTTGCTGGGACAAGACTCAAAATGTATCTGGTCTCAGTACTCAAATAATCACTTGGAAACGCTAAAGCATATACACTTTTGACATTTATTTTAAGTTTAACTAAGTAATAAGATTGATCTGTGATGAGACACGTCAATGCTGGTAATAGCTCTTAATGTCTATGCTCTTACAAACCAGGCCCAACCCCAACCCCCCAATCCATTGCTTCCTCACTTTTCACACTGCTCGATTATGGAAAAAAATACCTAACTGTTAAACCAATTGTTATGACAAAAATGCAGACTCCAGACTGGAAAAAACAGGGAAGCTTGGCATCCCCTTGGGCTCTTGGAGAAAACACCACTACACAATTATTTAACACAATTAGTCATTCACTTTGGAAAGATGATGCAAGATGGATGATTTAATGGACCTAAAAAACCGTGAAACAAATTAACAGTGAAAACACCTTCAACTGTGAAATGCCCCTCAGTACTTTCACGTTGATATTTCACTATCGCCTGTCATTCAGAACACAAGACAAAATAATGCTGCGGTCACATGGAACACGGCAAACCGGTAGATGGCAAAGCATAAAAGTCCAACGGAATGGCAGTTGCTATGTTAATGTCGCATTGTTTACAAATAAATTAATAAAAATATATTCAACACAATTATTTAGTCAACTGTTTTATGTAATTATTTTTGTATTGTGTCTAGTATTCTAGTGTTGTTGGACCAAAAGTATTACCTTCTCGTTGTCTATGTGTTCTCCGTGTGTGAGCTACGAACATCCGGTTGTCAATGCCGTCGAGGAGGACGACAAAAGGTTAAAATATTAGAACTGCATGCTGTTTGGCGTTGCTATATTTTTGCCGTCCACAACTGATTTTGCTGTCCTGCTCGCCGTCTGCCGTGTTCCATGTGAAGGCAGCATAAAAGTTTACTTGCAAAGCGGAACGTGCAAAATAATCGTGTTTTCGATTATATAGTTTTTGTAATTAAAATTTAACTAACTGCACAGCCCTAGCACTTTCTTGCATTTACATATTGTAATAGGCAGAGAAGGGCACCAAACTGTTATTTGCGCATTGAGACACTACAATACATGGTTGCTTGACGTGAAGTGTTAGGAGAAAAAAAAAGAATTACATACATTATTTTGTTGTCATATACTGTAGCCAGTAACCCCTTTGTGAAGCTTTGTTTCAGGTTGCTCTTAATTTATTTTCTATTTAAAAATTTGTTTTTAAATGGAAATAAGCCTAATAACACTCACCTTGGGATTGCATCTCAGGTCCAGTAGCATCCTTGTAAAGAAAGAAATCATTATTTTACTTAATGAGACAAACATTAGGTACATTTCACAATTAATTAGGTTTCTATGTGATGTACAGTACTTTGAAGGAAAGTGAAATCCATTTCTCACCATCTGCAGCAACTGGAATATATCAGGATGCTTCTGCACATAGGACTCCACCATTTGATCGATGCTGAAGTGCACATCTTGGTTTACAAAGACATAGGCCATGCTGCATTGCCTCTGCTCCACTGGCGTTGCTCTGAGGTAGGCTTGGCATCGCTCCAGTACCATGTTGTACTGCCCATAGACATCTGCCTCCGCATTCACACACGGAACTGTGCCCAAGACCCTCAGCAGGCTCTGCACGTTTGGGTAAAACCCGATATCAGGAATCATCAAGGTGGCGAACACCGTGGTGGGCAGGATCCTGCGCTTGCTCGCGTGCCTCCACTTCACCTCCCAGCAGCCGAGCTCTTCGTAGAATGTGTCGGGCCTGGCCAGGTTGTTCAAGTTGGCATCCGCCACCTTGTCTCTGCGAATGCTGAAGTTGTGGTCGGCCATGTAAGACGGCACCAGCGACAGCCATCTGAGGATCCTCACCATCTCGGTGCTGAACACCCTCTTCACCTCTGCAACGAGATACTGCAAGATAGGCCGGCTCAGTGTCTCTCTGAAGAAGTCGTCCAGAGGGGTTTCATTCATGGCGGCTTGCTCCCTCTCAGATGCAGTTTCTGGCTTAATGACCTCAACTCCCAACTTCTTTGCACGGGCCACCGCATCTGCAAACCATTTCCTATGGAATATTGCGAGTTCCTGCTGGTATTTGCTCACCAGCTTTAAGGCATTGGAAATTGTGTACTGCAGAGTGCTGCTGATGCTAATTATTCCCCTGAGACTCGAATTGAGTATGCTCACACAACACAGGGTGTTCTTCAGGACGACAAGGGTGATGATGAAATTGAAATTCTTTAAAATGGGCTTCAGCTTCGCCAACTGTTCGGCAGTGTCTTCATCTACCTTCGAGATCATCTCGTTGATGCAGTTCAGGAAAGGCTCGAGAATGTCCAACATGGTCTGAAAGGCATCCGTGCAGTACTCCCAGTTACCGTGGTAACCCTCCTTAATCCTGTCCACCTCCCCCTTCATATGCCCATAAGTCATCTGGATCTTTCCGTCCAATCTAGCGCAGAGCTCCGGCGTTCTCCTTAATAGCACGGCCACCTCCTCAACGGTGTCCGCAACTTGCTGAATCGAGTGCACCGGCATGCAGCGAATGATCCATATGTTGAAGGCGTACGGGTCGCTGGGGGCCAGGACTACCTGCGGAAACTCCTGAAGGATCCTGCAAGTGATTTCCCTCATTTTCTGACACATGCTGCCAGTAACCAAGTAGGTGAGTCCACGGCAATGCTCCATCCTCAGCCCCCACTTATTTCTCAGTTCTGCGAGAAGCATGTAAAAGAGATTTTCAGCATCCATGTCACAGGGCAGGAACCCGATGAGGTGCTTTTGTAGGAAACCAGCAACCGTGACAGACCTAATGAAAACAGGAATCTGATCCTTCCCCTCGACGTTTGTCACGTCTTGAAACAGAATGGAGAAGAATCGAGCCGACCGCAGGCTGTTCTGTATCTCCTCACGCATGAGGTCCTCGCTGAACTGGAGGATTTCCTTCCGATCGATTCGCTCCACACAGATCGGGTGGAGGATTTGTTGACCTCGTGCGCCTCCCATCGGCTCATCTGTGCTTTTTGCCCCATTGATGCTGAACCCAGTGAGGGCAAGTACTTCTTTGAAATAAACCTTCAGAGTATCTTTAGCCTTTGAGGTGGTTTCCTCCTCTTGGCTCTGGACATCATGTTGTAATTCACATGGGGCACTATTGTCAGTGCATTCTGACTTCTCAGTCACTTTGGGTGTTTCTGTGTTTTCTGAAATAAGAGGTAAAAAAGAAAAAAAATAGTATATGAATATCCACATACATATAGTATATGCATATACAATAAATATAGACACGTAAAGAAAACTGGCTTTACGTAGGCATAATGCGTGTATTATTTTCAGTGTTAAATGACTACCTTTAGTTTTCTTCACAGAAGCATCTTCCTCCTCTGTCTGAGCATATATAAAAATACATAGATGACAATAAGATATTTATAGGCACTAAATCGTTTTTTATAATATATATTAAAAAAGTTTCTAATAATATTGTAAATGAAGAAACCTTACAGGATCTCTGACTCGTTTCCTGTTGCTTGTTGATGGGTTATTTGACGGCTCTGCGAAATCAAATATTGTTGGAATTGCATCTTCCTTCAAAACACAACTGGACGTCTCCTGAAAAAACACCAATGATATGAGCAAGATCCCAATTGTAATGATCTGTTAATCGTGCTAATGGTAAACATGAAATAACACCACACACACACACACGTGCAAATGAGTCAATGTACTGATTCAGTTATTAATTTTCATCCTAGCCATGCTATATTTGTAGGCTAGTTATAAAGATGACCTGGACCTAGGTGAGTAAAATGGACTAGGCCATTTCGCCTCTTCTTATGCCAATAATATATGGTGTTCAGTTGTAGTTCTTACCTCACTGGAGATGAGAGAGGGCTCAAAATGTTTCGCACAAAGTCTGTAGAGCTTATGTAACTGTTCAGGAGCCTCCGACGCCAAGTCTTGGCGATGACAGTTGGTCAACCATTGTTTGCAGCTGCAAAATAAATATGTTAAGCGGAAACGTTATTACAAAAAATTTACAACAAATAAGTTGGGGGGTAATATCAATAGGCTACACATTTTAAGTTCAAATTAATCTGACACATTTAAAATATATGTTAATGTAAAGAAAGGGGGAAAATGCTTATGCAATAACCCAGGACAAATCAAAGATGCTAAGATTGCATGCTAGTGTTTGAATGGCTATAATTGTGTCAAAACTGGCTCTTTAAAAGCAGACTCAGTGCTAGCCACCAAAAACAATTAAATTCCCAAGCAACCTAAATTACTCACTGTTAAATCAACATCACGAGTATTTTTAATTTAAGAAAAAAAAGGGAAGTCAACCAATGATAGTGATTGTTCTATTTAATTGTAAAACAACTTCAAATATTTTGAAATATTTAATACATCTTAAAAAGGCAGGCCCATGATGGAGAAATAATTATGATATTTGAACTCGAGATTGGACAGCTAGCAGGAGATATTCGCTGAATTTGACAAAAAGCATATTATCTAAAAATAATTTCTACACCTTAATATCAAATTAGGTCAGTCAATACAGGAACAAGAGGGCCATCTGGTGTTCAGTGTAAATTGTGGAAAACCATTTAAGTTTTCTAGAAGTGCCTTTTTTCTATTACACAACACTGTGACATTGCAAATATCAAAATGCAGTTGGCCATATTAAAATGGACTATCGTAATGGAAGTATCATGTAATTACAATATAATAACAGCCCAATTGCTTATGATTCTCTCAACCTAATTGGATGTGTATTTATGTAAATAGTGTAATTGTGATCCTGTCTTCCATGTGCTGCGATCTAATATCTCCCTTTGCCTCTGTACTTATATCCATCACTCTACACACTACATACTTCATGTACACACTGAAATGTCCCGAAATGCATTTGATTGCGATTGCTTTTGGCAGTCATTAATACGCTCGATTTATTTCAACACATTACTTTTGTGCGTAAGGCCAGCTATTAAATATTACTATTAGGGCCTACAATAAAACGAACACATTTATATATAAAGGCGATCAACAGGAGGCGCCAGATTCCGCAGAGTATTGGATGCTGCAAGGACAATTAAAAGAAAATATGTTACAATTTACAACCCACTATTAAGAAAAGGCCATCACACTAAATCCGGGAGGGAAACATGTTTATGAATAGGAAATGCTGGTCCTTTCCATGCTAGAACAGTGGGGCCAAACAGTAGGTTTGTTTCATTCACTAATTAAAATTTCACTAGCAAAAAGTTACCATGTCAGGTTTAAAAATAAGTATCTATGGATTCATACAATATGGCGCAGAGCTGATCAAGAACATACGATGTTTTCGACTTCCGAATCAAAAATTAAGAGAGGTAATTTTACTACCATGACTTTTCTTTCAGGAACAGTCTGCGCCATTTTCAACAGAGTTGTGTCCCTGTTAGCTAACATGATGCTATAGGCTCATGCATGCTAATGGTGGATAGCCACAACACATTCTGCACACACGCGGTAATTTATTACTATAATATGAAAAAAATTACACTTACCACTCTGCATCTAAGGGGAAGCTGAAAAGGGGAACATCATGATCCGATTTCCCTTGCTGGAAACCACAGTTCGTTGCGGCACAGCAGTCAGTCATTTTGGACTGCATAGGTAGCTAACTAGCAGCACAGCTAGCTAGCGGCTGCAAGCTGGTAAGCCTACTGTGCAAACCTGAGGCTGGGTCTACCAAGTCATGGTTGGTGCAAAACCTGCAGCTTCCACGTCGCGTTTATTACAGTTTTGCTGAACGTCTTTGCTGAACGAAAATAACTACACTTATTACATTCTTTGAAAAGTTGATGATGCGTGGTGTGCCGACAGCATGTAACCCCCATTAACCAGGAACTAAAATGCACGATGCCGTTCTTCACCTGTAGAGAGCAGAGTGGTACTGTTTTGTTCCTCTTAGTGCGAGGTCCAATCTGTCTGAGCTACTGTTACACTATGGCCTGCTACAGTAATGTTTTCCACGTCATGTTATATAGTGATCCTGTGATAATTTTTTTTATTCTACACTGACAATTAGTATTTTATTGCTTTCGTTTGTCAATTTCTATTGACAAACGTTTGCTGTTGTAAATGTTTGCTGTTAATAACAAGTCTATATTAAAAACATAGCCTATATATTTAAAACAAATGTTTTCTATTCACAACTGCCTCATTGATAATAATTAGAATAGTGTTGGTTTTTGTAATTACATTTTCATAATATCAAGAAAATAGTATATTGGACAAATATAGTTTGTTTACAACTAGATTTTACCTTAGCCAAATAACCAAAGGTTGCGTAATGTTACTGATTTACAGTATAATCATTTAACCATTTAATGTAAATTAGCCCCAGGGACCAGATAAAAATAAAAAAAAATACACATTTCTAATATTTATATTTTGGTTTGGTTGACGATAGAACTATAAATAAAATACCCATAACTTGGTCATTTAACATTGTAATTTTATTTTTATTAATTACTGTGATAGTGCTTAGATAAGATCAGATATCCTCATATCTTTGGATCAATGCTCTTGAGAAGCATTTAATTAGTAGTCATGACAACACTGCTTTTTATTTATTTTTTATTCATTCTTTATATAAAAAAGACACAAAAAAGTACTAGGGGAAAACTCAATATGAACTGTTAAACTGATGACAGTACTGATTGTAATATTGTTATAGAATTAACTATATTTACTGTATATTGTAGCAAAAAATGAAATTGAAAATAGGATTGCATACATTTTCTTAAAAGGTTGTAACTTAATGAACTCCACACGTCTAGAATTGAGCTACGATAGGAATAAAAATAAAATAAAAAAAGACCACACATCCTCACTCCACAGTTTCACACTCGGGGTACGTCTTCAGGTACGCGTCAACCATTGAGTCCAAGTCATGTCTAACATCAGCGTTCACACTCAGAAGCGCTAGAGTTCTAGATCTGCGGTTGCTCACGGTGCTCTCAACATATGCCTTGAAGCGCCTGTAGGCCACGTCACCGTTGCCCTCGATGACAAAGGTAGGCAGGGTTCCAACCACCCTCAGGACCGCAAGCACGTTCGGGAAGAATTTAACGTCGGGCAGCTGCAGCGTCTCCTGCAGGGTGTCGGGCAGCGGCTCGCCCTTGGAGCGGTGGCTCCATTTAACCGACCAGCAGTGCAGCTCAGCAGTTAGGGTGCTGGCGTTAGGGATGTCATCCTTATACATATGGATGTGCTGCTCTTCAGGTTCAGCTGCCTTATGCTGCCCCAGGACGCCAGGGACTAGATGCAGACATTTAAGGGCCTTCAGGTGATTTTCACAGAAGAGCGCCTGGACCTCTCTGATGACGTGGTTTACCACAGGGACGGACAGATGGTCCTTATAGTAACTCTCTGGCAGTGTCACCACACCGGACTCTGACCGTTGCCTTCTCAACAATGACCTGGGCACCTTGACCGGGATCTCCAGCGCAGTGGCTATGTTAGTGGCCTCGTCATGCCAGAACTCGTGATACACATCGATGTTGGCGTGCACTTCCGCCAACGAGTGCAAAACCGCTTTTAAGCTGTTTGCTGCAAAATGGGCCTGTTTCGCTTCTCCTTGCACATTCTTCCCGAAGGCTCTGACAAGTGTTAAAACATTTTTCAGCACAACCAAAGACATGACAAACTCGAAATCAGCTAATGCCTTTGAAATCTCTAAAGCCTCTTGTGTCACCTGGTCACTCCATCTCATTTCTTCGTTGTCATGCACACTGTCAACGCAGAGCAGCAGTGACTCTAGGATGTCAACTGCTATCTCAAACGCATCGTGCGACAAAGTCCAGGAAGTCTGACAAACTTCTTTCAGCCGACTGGCTTTTTCTTCTTTATCTGCGTAGAAAATTGAAATGGCATGCTCAAACTCTGAACGAAGTAGAGGGGAGATCAGGAAGAAGGAATCAATCTTCTTGAAGGTAGACATGACGAGGTGAACTCCAGAGAAATCCATTCCATGGGCCAGCAAGATATTTAAGGCGCAGGTAGATACTGGCGTAAGCACTGCCAGTGGATACTTCTCTGTAAGTTGGGTAGCAAAAGCTTTTATTTTGCTAAAATATGTGGCAGAATAGAAATGGGCCTGGCCTCTGCAGTGTTCCATATTTACACCCCACTTGTCAGTCAACTCAGACAGAAGTCTCTCAGCCAGGGCCTGGTCATCCCCTTGAAACGACAAGAACCCTAAAAACTTCTCTTGCTGGCAGTTAACTTGGTCAAGATAGCGCAAAAATACAGGTAGGTACAACTCATCTGAGATCTTCACCACATCATCGGTGACCAATGAGAAAAACTTATTTTTTCTGACTTCCTCCAAAAGCTCATGGCGAATGCATTTTTCACACACTTCCAACAACTGACTCAGATGAGTTGCGGAACAGGGCTCCTTGTTCACAGGGTCTGCCCCACTCGTATTCTTGGAGGCTTCCTCTCCTACTTTTAGCCAGTTTTCAAACAATGCCTGAAAGTTGCAAGAAGCTGCGTGGGCGTCCGGTTTATCGTTATCTTCAGGCCCTTTTAAAGGAATGTTCTGCTCCCCCAACAGCACCAAAACATCAAATAAAGATTTAAGATGCTCTTTGTGCCCCGCTTCCTTCTCTTCCTCCTTTTCTGCAGGGTCATCTTTCGTTTTCTCTGCTTGGGTATTTTTGATTTCTACAGGGGAAATACAATTGGCTGTAAGAAAGCAATACAAACTCAACAACAATCGAAACATTGTATAAACAAACATACGACTACCAATGCCAATGTGTAATTCACACTGACTTTCCTCTGTCAATACAAACAGAGGAGGCTCTATGTGACAAGGCAATGGCGTCTTTCGACACATAGTGGATGTTTTACTGGGCAGGTGGATCTGAAGTATTGACTGAGAGAGATTGTATGTATGTATGTATGTATGTATGTATGTATGTATGAGTCTGATCAGCAGTCAGTACAGATCAAGATGTAGACTGACTGAATCCTGTCACTGGCCGGCATGGCCGTATTCAGGATTTTGGAAATACGGAGGTCCAAAAACTAATCTTGATAGACAGCAGTGGCACTGCTCTAAGACTACAGGGGAAGCTCAGCTTACCTTACATAATAATACAAAAATACCATAATTAGATTATCTATATTAGGCTACTCATGACAACATTGATATTTCATTATTACAAAGTGGACGGTCAAATAGAAAGCATTGTTTGTAAATGTGTATTTTGGTCAACATAAAAAGCAGATCTGAAATCTCATTCTTGTAGCGCAGTAATGCATCATTGCTTGAATTAGTAATTGTAATATTATAACTTTTAGTAATTAGTTACACTACTAGTTACTGGAAAATGTAATGATATTACAGTAACAAGTTACTGCCCAACACTTAATACAACTAAGGTGAAAAATGCATTAAGGTTTGTGCAAAGGGTCATCATTACTCACTTTTCTTTTCTTTATTCATCAGTTCATCATCTTCAGTCTGCATTAAAAAAATAAAGAGATAAACATAATGAAACGTTTTTAATGAAATTACAAAACACTATCTCGGCTGCACACATTTTCTACATGAAACATGACCTAACCTAATATGTCTAACCTACCTTTTCGCTGCCACGCTTAGTCTGTCCATTCGGAGGTTTGTTAGATATATCAAATACAGTTGGTACGGCGTCATCCTTCAACACTTTAACAGCATCCTGGGACTACACACGTGTACATTCAGTAGAGCAATGGCATGCAAATACACAGAACTTCATATTACTATAAATACGTGTTAATTGTAGGTGCCACAAAACTACTTACGTTGTTGTCGAAAGAAGATGCATCGAAGTGTTTTACACATAGTCTGTAGTATCTGTACAACTGGTCAGCTGCTATATCCTCATGATCCATTTTGCAATTTTCAACCCATTTTTTGCATCTGATTAGATTAATGTACATTGTTAAAAGGTATCAAACAAGCAACTAATCGGCAAGGAAGGAGATTGGAGCTCAATGTTTACAATATGGGGCGTATGGCTTTGACTTTCTAACAACGTATGTAACCATTAAGGAGGCTGGTCTCAACGTTTAACATCCTCGATAAACCCAATTAAGCACGTCTTCTTATTTATCATATGTTATTTTGTTAGACAATATGTATAGCTATTACGAATAACATTGCATGCGTCATCGGGGCTGGTTTATTAGTTGCACTGTGACATACACGTCGTCGAATGATTAAATAGTATGTTGGTATAATTTAAAATAATAAAAAAACTACAAATATTATCACTTTCAAGAGGTACCGTAGAATATCTTAGAATTGTTCACAACTGATCAAATGTTCGCTTCCCATTGCCATCCTGTTTTATGCTATGCTTTGCTTGCTTGCTTACCTGTCAGGATCTTTCGGAAACCTGAAGAGGGGCTGGTTATTGTGTTTGCCATTAGGGCAATTCAATGCAGCGCAGTGACTGTGCATCGTTGGTTTGTTACATACAAGTGGATCACAGCTACGCTATATGCGAAATGCACTACAGCCTGTCATAACTTTCATGCTATAACAAAAAGAGTCAGGAGAAATAAAGAATAGCGCGCGTATAATCTGTATCCCACAATCCCTTGCTGCACTCTTTCGGAGTGTACTTCTTTGGTTTTCATCGCTTGGTGAACACGCTAGTGCCACTCACAGGACTACATAGGAAATGTTAGCTTTTCTCTTTGATATATCTGGAAAAAGTTTGAAGTACCCTCACGAATGAAATCACGTGTTTCGTTTTCCATATACGTTTGTACTGTATGGTTTATGCTTGTCATGAAAACAAAGGCAGTTCAGTGTTGGTAAACACGGACTATGAGTAATGTATTGGCTCCCTGACAGACATAAAACAGCGGCTGCATTTTGGGCGTGTACTTTATTAGACCAGTATCAATATAATGATATTTTGGTTCAAACATTCAAATGAAAATGCAGCCTCCCTGCTCTAGGTCCGCCTCCACGCGTCCCGTGCGCTGATTGGTTATTTATTTCTCGCGAGAAAAGCTCGACCAATTCAAGAACAGAGGCGCCAATATCAAACCGCACTGAGCACTCGAAGAACGCGATTGTGTTTTGCAGCTAGTTGAATAGTTTCGCTCTTATTACACTGTAAATACAGCAGCAAAAACACGGTAAGGCAGCATTGATTTTGGATTTTTACGATTATAGCTTGCAACGGTCACACAGAGTTAAATTACATTAATTTGTAGCTCAAAGTACAGTACGGTGATGTTTATTCAAGTATGCCGTTGTATAAATACGGTCGCTATTAGCTAATGTACGGCACCATAGTTATATTGGTACGGTACGGTAGCTCAATGTTTACAGTATGGGGCGTATGGGTTTCACTCTAGTCTAACAACGTATGTATCCATTTAGGAGGCTGGTCTCAGCGTTTTACATCCTTGATAAACTTGTATTACTACTATTAAACGTTGTATTACTTGTTTCAAT
>JAODUH010028175.1:0-23370 GCA_027564835.1 Typhlichthys subterraneus
ATGCCTAATAATCTATGGACCTTGTTAAAATTATAGTGGTGATATTTGTAACCTCTATGACCCAATGTTGCAATTTTACGTTTTCACAAAATCTTCCAAAAACCAAAAAATAAAAAAATGAATTAATTTCTTGATCAGGGCCTTGCTAAAAACTATTTAAAAAGGACATCAATGCTTGTGTCTCTGACATGTGTGAGAGAAGACAAACTATTTAGTAATGCAGGTTGATAAGTCACCTAAAGCTTTTGGTGAATAGAAAGAGTAATTTCACTTCACTTTAACTGTAATGACAACGACTGCCACCAGGTTTATTTCAAATGTGTTTCTCAATTTATATTTTATTTAATAATTAATTAATCGCCATTCTTTTACATCCATTCCAATTCAAAGGCTTCTTTTGACGTCTTATGAGTTTTGTTAGGGCCGTTCTGGGAACATAGTTCCCTCATTCACCTGAGTGTCAAGTTAAGATTCCATTCATTATGCATGTGACTTTGTGAAGCTCTCTGAGACTGCCAATACGATTAAAACTCAACTTGAGCTGTAAATAAGATCCTGTAATTACACAAGCTAAACAATGTCTTCCTCCTGGCCTGTGGACTTTAGGGAGCATCAGTTAATCTGTTAGGGACAAAATGAAGAGAAACAGCCCACCTTCCACCAGGAGAGTTGAGATACAGCAGATCTTCCAGTGCTACACATCAGGGAGGTCCGTCTTACATGCCCCTGTTCTCCTCAAGTTTCTGCAGAGGGAGCAAATGGAGCCAACAGCCAGTGAAATGACAGTGGAGTATTTGATTGACAGATATGAGATTGAGGAGACAGGTAAAAGAGTGTGTTATGTCAGACTGACTCATTGCTCATCACTAATGGGGGAAGGGGGGGAAGAAAACCCGAAAAAGTACAGTACATCCTCTTCGCCTCTGTCATGTGCTAATGCTAATTGAGCGTTAACAATGAGTCTGAGTAGCTTCTGGCTTCAAATGCAAGTCAGTGTTCCGACTGTGTTCTGCGTTTGATATGACGGCTACATTCAGGCACATCGGTAGACCAGCTGATGCACAAAGCTCAGATCACATCAACCTGATTATGTTCATCATATACTAAAAAGATGTGGCAAGATTAGACTGTATTGTCTGCGGAACACCTTGTTTTCTATTCAGTGCTGTAGCGTAGATTCTTCAAGAACAAGATTTGAACCTATCAAACCAGTCCCCTGCACCAATTTTAATCTCACCTCTTATTATTATGTCAAACATAATGGTGTGTCAATGCAGGGGAAGGGTATGGAGCCTGTTATCTCTATGGGGAGTAGAGAGGAACACACATCTCTCAGTTACAAACCAACACAACATTCCAACCAGATTTCATTTAAACCACAATTGAATATTCCAGACACAAAACCTAGGAGCATCACTTTACACTAACTACGTAATTTATTACAGTAATCCTTCTCTGTTCCCCTGGCAGCCCGAGTGAACAGGACCATGACGTTTGAGGGCTTTCTTCGATACATGGAATCAAAGCACTGCTGTGTATTTGACCCGTCTCACGCCACTGTGTATCAGGACATGGACCAGCCACTGGCCTGCTACTTCATCTCCACATCACACAACACCTATCTGACTGGAGATCAGCTGGTAGGAAAGAGCTGTCTGGATGCCTACGTTAGGTAATGTGGGAAATCCCCCCCTATTCCTTCTTAATGTAATGATGGGAGTCAGACCGGCTAACGTTGTATTATATAGTTTTGTTATCTTCTACTCGCTGATTTTTATTGCATGTGGGAAAGACTGGAGGTGAGTATTATAAAATCAACTATTAGAATTAATTGGTCTTTACATCCACATTCAAAATGAGGGTGAAATTGCCCTGCAAAAAGAATAATGTATGGTCGCATCTATTTATTTGAACTCTCGCCATTATAAAACAGACATCTTACCTACAGTACACTATAAAATACCTGTAATCATTGCTCGGAGCTGACAGAGTGGGTTGGTATTGTAAGCTGTTGGAATGATTGACATCTTGACCACAGTTGTCTGTTTGTCAGCTGTTTAATCACCACCAGTTATATAGCACAATAGTTTCATATTCAGCAGTTTTTTATCTAAAACACATAACATCTTATGCTTTACATCCCCACAACCAGGGACTATTAAGATTTACTAATATTCAGCAGGGTATCAATTCAGATATTCAGTATTGTATTTAGACAGACCTTGAAACGGTCCTTCCCAGCACAGTAGAGGTGAGATTATCAAAAAAGGTCCTAAAGAAAGTGCTGCATTTCTAGTGAAAGCATTGAGTTCCCCTCCTCCCTAAATGTAGCCTGGAGCGCTGTAACCCTGTGGCCTATATGGTTGGTTTACTTAGTAATGAAAAGGTCCATGATGAGTGGCAATGTGCACTGATATGAAACAGATACAGTATAGTCTGTAATTCCTACATGCTAGCCGAATAGATGTTTATTTAAGCATACATTTGTGCTGTGTGTGTGTGTGTGTTTGTGTGTGCGCGTGCGCGTACATATACAGCGCTCTACGGAAAGGCTGCCGCTGTCTGGAGATTGACTGCTGGGATGGTCCTGAACTGCAACCTATCGTTTACCACGGCCACACCCTGACCTCCAAAATCCTCTTCAAGGACGTCATCGAGACCGTGGCGCAGCACGCCTTCGAGGTAACCGCACGTTGACGCTCGTATCACATGTCGGTTTGCACGCTGTCTGGCTAGCGGTTAGCGGTGTGCCTCCTCAATAGGCTCGTAGGGTTACAATACCGGCCGTTGTCTCGCCCGCGTGCATCTTGTGTCTTGTGTCGGTGTGGATATCAGTGTGGCTGTCAGGTTTCTTCCCACGTGTTAATACGAGGTAAGACTAAATGGAAACTCTGAATCCACTGTTAGTTGTGACCCTACTACACTTAGGCTACAATATCTAGGATGCCTCTCTGGAATGGGTTTCATGACCTCATGGGACAGAATAACGGGTGTAGAGGGTTTGATCACTGGTGCCTTCTTCTTCTGTGTGCTACATTTGTTCCAATTACCAGCATGCATGATGGCAATGTTCTGGTAGGGAGGGCACCTTTTCATTCAGTGCGCATAGTCCATCGCCTGTGGTGTGTTTGGAGGAAGCCGAGAGAGAGAGAGAAAGAGAGAGAGAGAGAGAGAGAGAATATGTGCCGTTTAATGGAAATAGTAGAACTAATGGGATATTTGTAAAGACATGTTTAATGCTGTTGTGTGTGTGTGTGTCTGTGTGTGCCCTTCCTTCTTTCATAGGTGTCACCCTACCCGGTGATCCTGTCGCTGGAGAACCACTGCTCCCCGGAGCAGCAGGAGGTCATGGCCACGTGCCTGCTCTCCACCCTCGGGGAGAAACTGTTGATATCGCCACTGGACCGCCCCGACGAACAACAACTCCCAAGCCCCAATGTGAGGATTGATTCATAGATAGCTACACTGTGACTATATGTAGAGGTTGGCTTACAGTTAAATTGTGTGGTGGATCTGAGGAGACCTGAATGTGCTGAACCAAATTTGAAATCGTAATTTATCTATAAAAAAAAATAAAAAAAAATGAAAAAAACATTGGTGTTTAAAACCAGAAAGTCAGGTTTGGCCCAAGGTGTAACATCATATCTAGACTGCATCCGATTGTCTCAAACCAATGCTGGCACTCCCAATCATGTAGCCAATCAAGGTAGGGCATGAAAAAAAAGAGAAAAAAAAAAAGTAAAGAACCTGAAATATTTGGCTTGAAGGAGAAAAGTACGAGAGAAAATGCCAGTGGGAAAATAGAATGATATATAGGCCCTGTTAAGTGTGAACCTGTCTATCAGTGAAACTCTCAGAGAAAGGGGCGGTGTTTTAGGTTGCCGCTGTTGGAAAAACAAGGTAAAATATAGTCCTTGTGCGTATAAAGCTCTTGATCCTCCATCGTACCTGTGGCGAAGGAGGGAGTCTGTCGTTTTATCAGATGTGGAGGGTCTCGTTAGTGTCTGAGAAGCAGGTCATAACAGGTGGGCATAGCCTTTACTTCTTCCAAATGAAATAAAACAGCAAGCCTGTGCCCTGTGAGTGTGTGAGGCGCTCATAACAACACAACAACAAATTGTACACGTTGTCAGAGAAACCTCCATTATGGTAAGTGTGCTGGAACACTTGAGATGGTTTCAAATGAGGCTCTGGGCCCTGACTTCAGCTTTAAAAGCATCTGCGTGATAAGGTCGACTGATAGTGGCTCTCTCTCTCTCTCTCTCTCACACTCTCTCTCTCTCATTGGGTGTTCCTTTACCTCAGAGGTACTCAAGTTGTGGAGTTTGCTACGATGCTTCATCTTGAGTGTGCATGTCTGATTTCCTTCCGCATATAAATTTTTCATCTTTATGGCCCAAGAGGCGTGGGATTAAATGGGAGCCTCAGCGCTAATGGCTTCATCTTGACTTCTAACCCCCACCAGCCACTGGCACATTTAATCAATTTTCACAAGGTGCCGTCATGCTCATACTGTTTAGAAGCATTCAGTTATGTAAGTGGAGCCAGGGGCATCTAGTCTGCCATTATACAAGATCCCTGTTCATTACCATACACTCCAATAAGGGGATGGTCTTAAACCTACAGTGTTGACTGAGTCATCAGTGTCGGTGCCAAAGCCAAAACCCACCGTAGTCTTGCTCCAGGTTTTTCATTATCCCCATGCTATTGCAGGATTATCAATACTTTATCTTTTGTCTGAGAGTTATTGCGCCACTTTCCCTTATTTATTGCTGTAATGAATGAAATCCGTTTCAGAGCTCTGCATAAGGCCACAAATAATGGCCACATAAATAAGTGAAGCCTCTATCCTTGCCGCCCACACCATATCATCCATGTAACAGCACTTAAAATTGATACAATGTGGTGCCAAAGGAATCCTTAAGCTTATAATTTTGAAAAGGGTAAGTTATAATTTTCAAATGTGAACTATACGCGAGCCAGCATCACAGCAAAAGCGCAAGGGAGCTTACGGACAGCTATAAGTTATGAAAGTTGGATGTTCTATAATTATTTTTCATTTGCATCCCTGTGCTCTGGCAAGAACGTCCTGTCAGTCTGGTTGCCATGGAGATGCCGGCTTCCTCCAGGCTCGACCGCAGTGTTTCATCTTGTACGCAGTATCTGATCGTCCATACATACAGTATATAGGAGAGCAGCCAGATATGATAAGAAAACTATCGCTGATGGAAATATGGCATTACAAGAAGCACTCGTGTGATTGACAGGCCAGGTTGATTTGCGGGACCAATCAGGGAAAATATTCTCCTCAAAAACTGATATTGATTTACTGTATATAGAGACATGGGCTTATCAATAATGTATTTGAGTGTTTATCAATCTATCAATACATGAATGTAATTCATCAGTAATGTGTATTAATGCACGTGTGTGTGCGCGTGTGCGCACCTCTGTGTGTGTGTGTGCGTGCACTTGCGTGTCGAGGGGTAGGATCTCCAGTACAAGATCCTGGTCAAAAACAAAAAGCTGAGTTGTTTGGGTGAGACAATGGACTCCGCAGTCAGAGAGGAGAGTGAGGAAGAGGAGGATGAGATGGAGGAAGAGTCTGGTCAGTTCTGGTGCCTGAGCAAGGCAACGTCACCAAAGAAAGTAAGTCACGGGTGGGTCACAGATCATTTTAGGGGGAGACCCACAGAGAGAGTTTAGCCAGGACAAGCTGGAGGGATAGCCAGTGGTCTGGGAAGTCTCCAAGCTCCTTGAATCAATTCCAGACATGAGACTTTAAGTAGTAGCTTAAGCAGTAGTGGCGCCAGATAAATGTTAATGGAGGGCCACCGCTACTAAGGATGTGTGTCATTGATGATTGTATTATTATAATAATACTATATGGGTCAAATCATAATAAAATAAAAATATATTTCTTTCTGTGCTTAATTTATACATTTTCTAAAAGATCAGTTAATTTTAACACATTTTGCTTTTGGTTTGCTATGCCAATACGCTTCACCTGACTAGTATGCCTATTCAATAAATATGCACAACACAAACTAGCAGAATTGCTGGCCGACAAACCCAAACACACGAAGAAAACATGCTGGTAAAAATTTGCAAAACAAACAAACAATTTGACAATGATTTGTGTCACAATAACACACGGCAATCTAAATGAATGCTAAACGTGTCTAAAACACCACAGATTATCTGTATCAATACATCATAATATCACTACTAGTACCTGTATAATCACCACAAAACAACCCAATAAAATAACAATTTAACCTGTGCTTGCCTTTAATTATCCAGACATTGTACTGTAACTGTCCATAATGTTGGGCGGTGTTACTGTATCTAAACTAGTGGACAATGCATCTCCTCAACACTTTATCTGAAAACCAAATGGTTAATTAAACAAGCAAGCACATTTGACTGCAAAACTGAGTAGTTTCAAACCCAGCGCACCTGTCACTGTGTGAATCTAATGTGACACCACATCAGGCTGTCACAAAATATAATGGTAAATATATATGGTTATATATAGTAATTTCTCCAACTCTCCAGCAGGGGAATGATATGTATTAGTAACATATGATAAACTGTTCTGTACTCCGTACATTATTTAAGACTGGAGGCAATATAAGCAATGATCACAGAGTATGTATGCTCATACTCATCTGTGTTGAAATTAATCTTCTGTGTTTGGCTCTCTGCTTCCTCTCTGATGCTACAGAAGAAGGTGAAGGTGGTACAGGCTCTCTCTGACCTAGTCATTTACACCAAGTCTGTCAAGTTTATCAGCTTCAGCCATTCCTGGGACAACCAGCAGTTCTATGAGAACACCTCATTTGCAGAAAAGAAGGCTCACAAGCTGGCCAAAGCCTCAGGTTGGACCTTTGAAATATTGATATTCATGTTCCCCTGTAAGGCATTTTAATATACACAAAGGATACACATTTGCACTTTTAAGGAAATATGTGTACTGAGGCAGGCCAAATACAGTATTTAGGCCTACAATAATACATATTTCCAGTGGGATATAGTCCAGTGGATCCATACATTTGTAACACTGCATCGTGGTGAGGACCCAAATGCAAAATACATAAGCTTCGGTGCAAACACATCAACAATGACCGACACAGGACTGGGGGAAACACTGGGGCTAAATACACAAGTAGACAAGACATGAAGACAGACCATAGGCTAACAACAACGAGGAACAGGTGCAGCACATCAGACATGATTAAACCGACACAGGTGAAATTAACTAGACTGGGAAACACTGGGCAGGGAGTGACGGGCAAACAGGCTTCAAACACAAGGTAAACACATGAAGTGATGAGACTAGCACCGGACAGGGATCACGAGACATGACATCATTACTGTCAGTTGAATTATATTCCAGGCCAGAAAGCTCTACGGAGAGAGCATATTGGACATGACACCACAATATGTTAAGAAATACACATCACACATCATCACACACAGCGCAATCCCATTGCATTGTGTACAGTCGAGATAGTAAAAACAGCCCACAGAATATATTCCTAGTTTACAGTAGACTGTCACCATGATGCAACAGTATTCCTTTATATTATGCAGCATGTAATAATCATTACAATATACTGGTGAATTTAAATATATGTTAATCAACTTAAAATGATGTTGCCACTGTTTATTTTGAAAGAACATAATGATACAGTGCCCATGCAGTTTCTCTCTCTCTCACACACGCACACACACACACACGCACGTATCCATGAACATCTCATTTCACCAATTGAAATATTTACCATCTAAACAGTATGGCCTGCTGTTTTGTGTTGGAACGAGATGGCCAATGGCTGCTGTGCATTTGTCCTCAAGGTTCAGAGTTTGTTAAACACAACCAGAGGTGTCTGAGCAGGATTTACCCAGCAGGCTCCAGGACAGATTCATCCAACTATAATCCACAGGAGTTCTGGAATGTGGGCTCACAGCTAGGTGAGAAACGCACACATACATTACTTTCATACAGTATACAAGCTTGCGTTCACATCATCACGCTGATATGTGTAAATATGTGACCAGTTTAGACAATTATGCATTAAAATACAAATTGTTAGCTGGACAAGCAAGGCCTATGTTCTTTTTATACTGTGATTTTTTTTGTATCTCCTGATATACTGCACTACTAAGGTATCTGAAATGAAGTATTTATTAATAGCTATTTATTGTCTGGACATATTCTACTTACTGTGTAAAAATGTACCAATGTACCTGCTAACCATTACAGTCGCATATGTACTGTAGATATTTGTTAGAACGTCAATATATGTATTGCCCCTGTACCAACATTACAGGAATCATACAAGAGTTTAGAACAATTTCACCATTTGATTTGGAAATGGAAGGAAAAGTAAAATGTAGCCAAGAACCTTCAGATGGTGAAAGTTCATTGTCGTCAAAGTCTTGTCGATTAGCGCTAAATCTGAAGCTTTCATTCCAGTCGGGCAGGACTGAATACTTCCGTTTTCCCAGCAGGTTCACTACTCGTTCCTTATCACATTCCCTGCTAAATTAATTTGCACCATTCTGGACAGAGGGACTACAGCCTTGCTCATGTTTTGTCTTCAATTATTGTCCTCAGAATCCTGTAGAGGTTGTTCATGAGCCATACGAAATCTGAGGCTGAGTTTGAGTGATTATTGATCTGATTAGAACAGTGCTTCTCATCATTTTGACGTTTATTTGAAAAAAAATGCTATGATCAAAATTAATGATGAAAAATATGATTTCAAAAATGTCCACCAATAAATCCCAGAGCTGTCCAAGAGGAGGTCAACCTGACCTTTCACTTTGATTAAAAAGAACTGGATAACACGGCATGGTCCTTCAGCTGTCTGCAGACATCAGCAAGGATCTCACCTGTGCCTCAAAGAGCCATCATCAGTGGCCCACTCTAAACCTGAAGGCTCCTTCTGACAGAGCTAATCAGTCTGGCCGCGCCTCCACTAGCGCTCTCAGCAGTCCAACTGTGTTTCCACAGGATATGTCTCCCACTGTGTTGCTCAGCCTGTCACCAGCTGATGCTAACAGGGACTGATTTCCCAGCTGAACTGCGGGCCGACTCACTCCTCATAATTCATTGGCTGGTGTGGAGATCAGTGCTGATCGGTGCTCCTCCGTGAGACTGGATGGATCAATTAGAGTGGAGCTAAATGAGCAGACAGTGTCAACGGCTGCAGAGAGATGCATAATGACGCTTTCTATTATTTCTAATGTTTCTTTTGAATTTAAAGTGTAACTGCACCCTGAAATTAGTTTTTTGAGCTGTAAACAAAGTTTTTATATATATATATCGTTTTTATAAAAATTATGTGCTGAAAACAGAACTATATCATATCATACTGTATATATATCACATCCGATAAAAAAAAAAAACACCCCAGGACATTTCTGGTACGCTCATACGTTATACATTTCAAACGTTAATGTTAATGGAGGTCCCCCTCTCAGCCCCTCCCCTCATTCAGTTCCTTGATGCATGTTGTAGTGGGTGGAGTCATGCTCAGAGCTGGGGTGCAGTTAAACTTTATATGCTATAGGCCTAACTTGCTTTATGCAGGCCTATAGTGGTGATGCCCAAACTCTGCCAGGCAGAGATCATTGTATCACCCCGATAACATATTCTGCTTTTTTATCCTTCGATCTATCCATAGCTGATTTGAAATGGTTGGTACCTACAGTGAGCACTATGCTTTACACACAATGCCGCAATAAGCCCATTGAACAGACCCTCAATGCCCAGTGGGATATTTGGAAAGCTTCTCTAATGCAATGCGCTGTTGCTGAAAATAGAAGAGGAACACAATAGGCGATACATATGAAAATAAAATCCGACTGCTGGAAAGCAACTAAATCAATTCGCAGTGCTTGCTTTCATTGTAAAAAGTTATCCCCTCTGGCATTTTGCAGGCTGGGTTCTATTGACCAGGCATCTAGGTGGACTTCACACCATCCCTGCATGGGTTGTGTTCTGGTGTTTTCCGCAGTGGCACTTAACTTCCAGTCTCTGGGCATGCCTATGCACCTTAACGATGGCCGTTTCCAGGACAACGGTGGCTGTGGATATGTCTTAAAGCCGGCGGTGCTCAGGTCCAGTCAGGGAAGCTTTGATCCCAACTCCCGGCGACGCCTCCAGCCCACACACCTACTAATCCGGGTAGAGTCCTGATCTACAGTGCATGTGTGCGTGTGTGCGTGTGTGTGTGTGTGTATTCATCCAGCATCAGACCCATAACACATGCAGTGAGTATAGTGTACACTATGGTGTTATGAAATGCAGATATGTGCTATATAGGGTATGGTAATACTGTGTCATGTGTTCTGTTAGGAGAACATGCATGATTATCATTATTCTATCTCACGTTATACTTAATGCTGTGAATCAACCATTATATAGTATAGACCCAATTTGATTCTCTATCTGCTTCAGCCATTGAGTTGGCCTCAGTCATGCAACCTTGTTTTGAGCTCCATGAGATTTAGATGCAAGTCTACAGTGTGCCGCGACAGTGTGCATGCACTGAGCATGCTCACATCAGGAGTTATTTCATGAGAGCGGTGATAATAACGAACCTGTGATCTCACCAGCAGTCCCGCGAGAAAGATTCAGTAACTCTTATCGACCCAATTAGCGAGACGCTGCACTGCTTCTATATTTGTTTAACATGCCAGTGGGACTCTGGGATACAGTATCTGGGACTTTGAGATGGAATGGTGTGCACCGAATAGTCTGGGAACACATGGGGCTATTAACACATGAGGCAATTATGTTACTACTGATTGTAGTTTGTTTCACTATTGTTTCACTATTGTTTCATTATTGACTGTTGGATGAAGTGCTGTAGAATGCTAAACCCAAACTGCATGTGCGCCTTTATTGTGTGTTTTTGTTTGGGGTTTTTATTACAACAGACAACAATAATAAGGTTTATTATATTATCAAACTATTGTATTAAGTTGTCTTGTCATCAAATATCAGTTTCAAGCACAAGCATCACTGATTTTCTATCAGGCTTTAAATACGACTCCATTTATCTGGGTCACTACTGTTGTGTCCATTTATTTCCTGTGGATTACATTAGAACAGCAGAGTGAAATAACTATACAGTACTTTTCTATATAGGCTATGGCTGTGTAAAATAAACTACACAGACCGTGTCAAGAGATAACTCCCTCTTTAGCTCAAAATAAAACAATTAAATGTACATTTCTGTAAAAGAGCACAGTTCTAGTGCTGTGAAACCATGTGGCATTATATCCCACAACTAAGGATATTCTCCCCACAGAAAATGCACACACTTCCCAGAACTGAATATTAAATATACATGGTTTTACGTTTCTGCATGCCAAAGTGAAAAGCCCTACTCCATACTACTGTACCATTGCTTATTCACAGTGACATCTTGTATTATTGGAGCTTTTTGGTCACATCAATGAAAAGCCTTCAGCCTGGGCTCCAATCCGAGAGGAATGGAAGCATAAGATTAATTATCACTCAGTACAATATATAGTAGGCTTTGGGTCATTATACAGTAAATAATTAATTTGATCTGGAAAAACATTACATACCTCGAGGTTTCTTTCATGGGGATATTTCACAGGGGATATTTCCCATAATGTTCCCTACAACATCTGTTCATAAATTGCATAATTCATTCTCACAAACGTATGCAGGAATAATCCACAAGCATTGCCACAGTCAACTCATTCAGAATAACCAGAGCCATGTAGAAGAGAGTCGGGCCAATGGAAGTTCAAACTTATCAGTGGTCACGTGACTCATGGAGACTCAAACAGTTCCAGGAATTGCTTTGTGGGCAATTTGAAAGGTTAAATACAGATACATAACTGCATTTTTTGCTAATTAGTAGTCGATAAATGCATCGATTTACATTTATAATATATTTCATAAAGTGCTTTTACGGTAGAATTTGCTGCTAGCATCCAAGAGCTGTTACGAGGTTCCACGATCTGCCATTACTGTGAAAAATAAAACGGTCCATTGGCGTGAATTGAGTTGACGTGACTCCATTCTACATGGCTTTGGGAATAACCATATAATGCGGCATGGTTTTGGAAGAGGAAAAAGACTGTCATTTTCAGCGACCGTAAAAAGCTCCAGCAAGTCCAGCGTGTGCAGCAGATAAGTGCATGGAGGTTTGTCTTTGATCAGAGCTGGCACTGTGCAGGCTCTGCGTGAGGGGACTGCAGATAAGGTTGCCTCTCTCTGCTCTCCTCTCCCCCCTCTAAGTTATTCTTATTTGGGAATTGATAATCAGTTTCTGCATTGCTAAATGTCTCTCTGTCTGCAGGTTATTAGTGGTTCCAACCTGCCTGCCTCCAAGAGTGCTAAAGCCTTAGACCCGTTCGTCAGAGTGGATATCCAAGGGGTGGCCATGGACTGCTACAAAAGAAACACAAGCACGGTCAAAAGCAACTGTAAGTATCACCGTAAACTTCACAGGACCAGCGAGTAAGCAACAAAATGAAAGGAAATCTTGTCATTAATGTCATTAACATAAACCGTGTTTCTATCAGTGCTGTCTATCTTCTGACGGTGATGCATTTCCCGCCAAAACATGCTCAATGCACGTCTCAGAAATGTGATATGTTATATGTCAATTCATATCTCCTGAATACAGCTTTAAGATATTAACAGGTTCATTTGAATTTAAAGGATATTTTCTCCAGCTGAAAATGGATCACATAAATCTTCAACTTAATCAGAATTGGATATGGAGGTGCCTTTTTCTACAAGAGCAGCATTTTGTGTCTTAACCCCACCCCCCACTTCCCCCCTTCTCTCTCTCTCTCTCTCTCTCTCTCTCTCTCTCTCGCTCACACGCGCACACACCTTTTTTTTCCCCCAATCCTTTTTCAATCCAGTCCCTGCTGGTGGGAGAAATGTGCTGATGAGCCTCTTCAGCATGTACAAGTGGATTGTCTTTGATGATGAGGAGTCTGCCATGCACTGCTGCTATGAGCAGAGCAGAGAGCCTCCGCACACAATGTAGCACGCACTGATTCTATATCAATAGGCTCCACCAAGGTCTACTTGCACATGCACAGCCATGGGAGCATACTGTAGCACCGCATTGCTAGTGATATGCCCCCACAGTGGCTTTAAAAATAAGTAAGCCCACGTATTTGTAGCCAGTCCATGCCTGTGGTGCTGTGTATAAAGATGCAGATAAAAAGGGTGGGAATAATACTGGGCAATAATGGAGGGCAATTAAGTGATCACAGTGTGTATTGGACGTCATAGTGGCTGTAGTCTGAATGGATCAGATTGAAAAGCACACGCTTTAGAAAAGGGTTCAGTGCTTCAGATGTCACAGATTAACGGCTCTCCAGACACATTTGTATCTCTAATTTTATTAACTTTTACTTATTCATGTCAGGTTGTACATTAATATATTAATTCAAAGCCCTCCTTTCGTCCTGCTTCTTTACCATTCATTTCTCCCACAGCTCTGAGTCCTCGCTGGGACACTGCGATGAACTTCATCCTGGGCGTCCCTGAGCTATGTCTAGTCCGCTTCTCTTTACGAGACCGGACCGGCCTCCTCAGTAGTGAGTTTGTGGGCCAGTACACCGTGCCCTTCAGCAGCATGCAGAGGGGTGAGACACAGCTACATTACACCAGGTGACATTGTGTGTCACCTGATGCCTGTGTTACCGGAAACTTACTGAGTCAGCGCTGCCTAACTTTAGTCTCTTCTGTTGGGCTCTGTGTGTGCGTGTGTAGGTGTGTGTGTGTGTGTGTGTGGTTTGAGGGTTTGTATGCAGTTTTTCCATATTACTGTATATATTGTATGTGGTTGTCTGCTGATACTGTATACAGTATAGTACAATGTATGTTAATACATACGTGTTAATACACAACAGATTAGTCTAGTGGTTAGAGTGGTTAACTTCCTGGAGCAAAATGCCTATAATTGTTACCTTCTCCTTAATACTTGTAGTCACTTTAGTGTCTGCTTGAGTGTCTAACTGTAAACCTCATTTTAAACCTCATTGTACATTTTGTATGTATGTATGCGTCCAACCAGGTCATCGCTGGGTGCCCCTGCGGTCTAGAGAGGGATACAGCTTGGATCCAGCCTCCCTATTCGTCTATGTTCGCTTTCCTTAAACCAGACTTGCACACCGCAGGCCGGTGCAATAGCAGAGCAAGACGTAAATAAACAAGTAAACAAATATAGAAAAACAGGTTTAATTGTCAGAAAATAGACTACAATTAGCAAAAAAAAAAAGTATCTGCATAGCAAAAATGGCATTTTCAACAGGGCAGGCAGGGTGGAGGGAGAACATATTACCATGAGAAAGAGAGGAGAGCCCTTTTACAGAATTAATCGTTAATGCTAATACAATTACTGGCATCTCATGAGGTAACAGCAAAATTAAGAGGTGCGCGCTCAGCGCAATACACAGAAGTGAACTGCGATCGATTATTGGCAATTAAACAGCAGCTCCCTCGTCTGGTATCGGAGCAGCAAACTAGGAACGACACATTTACAGTATAGGCTACTCTATGACGCTGTAAAAGGCCGGGAGTCCCCCCCCCACGCTCCCTCACAATGTCCCTTACCCCACCCGTTCTCAAAAGCAGCCAGCAGCATAATATAAATAGCACTGACTGAGGTATACATTATTGAACCAAATCCAGGGCAGGCCAGTCTATTTCCATCCCTGTTCATCAACAGCTCTTTTAAATGAACTACGGACTAGACGGATGGTCGGAAGCCCTGTCAAGACGCTGCCGGTGAGATTACAACAAGTGCTGTGCGTCTGAAGGTACAGTAGGTAGCTGATGTGTGTGTGTGTGTGTGTGTGTTTTGTGTTTTGTGTTGTGACGGATGAATCGTTGCAGACAAAACGAGACCCTCGCACGCACGCACACGCACGTGCACACACAGTCAAGCACGAACGCACGCTCTCCCTGGTTCTCTCTGTTCGAGGCTGGCCAAGGACATTGCGTTGTGACGGCCTAGGGGACAGCAGCACACAGCCTGGAGAGCCAAGGTGTCACTTCATAACCTATTTAAACTATAACCTCTTGTTTAGACAGACAATCATTGACAAAAAAAAAAAAAAAAAACGTTTTTACAGTACAGTGGAAGTGCAAACATAATTTATACATCGTCTACCACCAAGCCTACAATCTACATCCGGTCCGGGTTCCTTCATAGGAATAAAAATAGTATTTAGAGTATTTTAGACCCTACAGTCACAGTGAACGGCATCCTTTGCCCAGTCCAATTTAGACTAGGCTTTGTAACAATATCCAAACACTAGCATGTGAGTTTAGTGGAGTGAGGTGATGAATTGCACTTAGTAATTGCTCAGATTCTCTCCAAGTATGATTTTGCCCCCTAGTGGCAACTGACACATAATGCATCTCCATTCAGTCAGAACCTATGAGTCAGACTGCACAGTTCCCAAGTGGGAACCATTGCTCCTTATCTAGATTGCGTTTTTCCAGCATGATGTTTGATGCTGCCACAAAGTTCTTTTTGCTCTTCACGGTCACTTCCAGTACCTTGCCGTTCAGCGACGGGATATCTTTGTACTCCAGCTGTGGAAGATAACATAACATGATAAAAGTTAGCTTACCTTTTCGCTGTTAGAATTGAAAGACAACAGCATGTACGTGTCCATATTTTCCACTGCTGAGTATCAGTGCAAATTGACATCACTCAAAAGGTGAACCAAATGTACTGTACAATACAGTCTACAGAAATAACTCTGTGCTTATATGGCTGTGCGTATACTGCATGTGCAACCACTCACAGATTAGATCAGCATGTGCAGTAAGCGGATAGCATCTAACCATTATATAAGAGGAACAGCACAGATACTGTATAAAACATGTACAGTGACATGAAAAAGTCCAAAGGCTGAGGTCTATCGCATACAAAACTCCATGTTTCAGCTGAGTTCAGCTATTGACTTATCTGAGTTTATTCAACCTCAAACTAGTGTTGCATTGGGTGTGTGAGTGTGTGTGCTTTGTGCATGCGTATGGAAGACTACACCTTACACTGTGTTAAGGTGTCTGTATGCTACAGTGTGCTAATATATTGTATAGAAATTGTAACTGTCTCCGGTCAATCATTCTGTCTTTCTATTAGAATGACTCCTAATATTTAAATTGGGAGCACAACAGTAGCTGCAGTACCAATTCATTGAAGGTGGGGTTATCGTTGTTGCGGACCACCTTAGTCTTCCTCTTACAGCGCTTGTACGGTTCTGGCCTTAGCCGTGTGACCACATACGCATCAGGGATTGCACCACTGGGCAGTCTCTGTTGGAAAGACGGGAGAAGCCAGGGATGGGCAGGCTGCTCACAACATGGGGAAGACCATTTCCTGATTGTGTTTACTCATGGTTTGATGCGGAGAGAAAGAATGCAAACTCACAATGTCCTTCAGATGCTTGACCAAGATAGAGAGTTTACAGTCTGCATGAGTAATGAACAGCTGGATCTGAGGGCTCAGTTCTGCAATACACAGCATACATATCGATAAGAGCAGAGCTTACTGTGCAGATTTTCATTGTAAGATTTGTTTCTTTGTTAAAAATAAATGATATATTATATACAGCCACGGAAGAAATTAAGAGACCACTGCACATTCTTTAAAATGTTCTTGTATAAAAATACTCTAAATGGAAAAATTATATAAATGCAAATCGAAAAACGCATGTACTGTATCACTTGTAAAAAAAACAAAATAGTACATATCTGAGAAACTGCTGCAGTGGCCTCTTATTTTTTTTCCGCGGCTGTATATGCAATGGAAAATCTCCATTGAAATATTTAGCAGAAGAAACTTACTATTTGAAATAGTTTCTTGGGCAATATTGGGTCCATCAAGGAACAAGTGGCACACAAACTCATTCTGCAGACAACAGGACACAGACTAATACACTAGTAGACCGTAACATGTTATATATGGGCCCACATTGCGAGCCTCAAACAGCAGTAGAGATGGTTTGTATATAACAAGTCAAGGGAAGACACTCACTCCTTTGCATGGCCCCTCGAAAAGCTCCCTCAGATATTTATTCAGCGAAGACATCCTTCTGCTTGGAGTGAACGACATTTTATACCAGGTAGGGAAACTAATAGAGCGGAGAAGAGAAAAACATTCAGCTCCAAAAGGATCAATGCGTCGTGAGACATGGGTTAGATGTGTCATCACTCACTGTGGCAGTGTGGACTCTATGAAGTGTTTCTGCAGCTGCTTGTGGATCAGCTCAAACATGCCAAACGTCTTCTCGCTATTCAGATAGCCGTCATCAATGGTCACTCTCAAATTATAATACTGCAAATCAAGCAACCGCATTGGTCGGGAATGTAAATGGTCTCCCTTTTAATGATTTGTTAAATGTTTACAGTATTTACTTCACAGCATGCACAAGTGGGAAAACATCTTGGGAATGCATTCTAGTGGCAGAGTCCTGACCATTTAAAATATCCAGAAAGCCATGGTAACTGTTCATTCCCATTAACGGCGGGTTTAAAATGAAATGAGTTCCTTGCAGCAGTAATAGAGCATAGCGTATGGCCAAGAACTAAATACTGGATCAGATGACACTACTCTACATAAAGGGTAAGAACACTGGCTTACCACATCCTTGCCCTTGATGGCGAAATTCTGGATGACTGCTTCCTGGATGTTGGTACTCGGCCCTGGGTTCTGGGGCGGCGTCACAGGTGATTGTTTCTTTCCCTGGGCTATGATGTGCGTCAGGAAGTTGAGCTTGACAGCAAAACTGCCCATGCTCTCCTTGATCTTCCTGGCTCAGGACAGACACAGATAAACTATTGGAGCCACATGGACGAATGACCTTGGACCAATGCCACCGATATGTTTATGTTTACAGCATGAGGCTCTGCAAAAGGACGAGGCCAGTAACCAATAAACGGCATTATTTTCACGGTCAATGCAGAGTCACACTGACTGATGGAGTTTTCCGAGCAAGAGCTTTATAGATTATGGAAAAGGAGGAAACTGGCCCCTCTAAAATATATATTTATTTATTATAGATTTTTTTTTTAACACACAAACTTTATGTTACGACATACTTAGTAAAGTAGGAGGTAGCCTCAAGGTCCGAGTCACGAGGTCTCAAGTTGTTTTGAACATACTGCAAGTCACTGATATCCTTCATCTCTGGCATTCCAGCACCTAGCATCTGCACCCACACACACACCCACACACACACACGTTCTATTTGTGTTGCGTGCGACTGGTTAGATCAGCTGTCAGTTCGGCGAGTGGTTAGCGTGCTCAGCGTGGTCTCACCAGCTGCAGCAGGCTGAGCACCAGGGCGGCACGCTTCCTGGTCATGTTGTAAGCATCGCAGCAGAGCTCCACGAAGCGATGGAAGCGCTGCGGCTTCTGACCCCCGCCTGTGATGAAGTGCTGCATCTCTGACGTGAAGACGAACGGTGCTCGGTCCCTAGAATGGCAATACAGGAAAGGGTTAAGCTCATCTCGCTTGTATTGCTTTTGTAATACCAGAATATTTGATTATTCAAATATGCAATGTTTATCTTTTTGCATGCAAATCAGTATTTTCTTTAATGATTAATCCTACACACTAATCAACACAATCTATTTCATCTGGCTTGGTCTGTAAGAAGAGAGACAAGGTCTACTTTCAACATGGACCACCATTGGCTATTAGCCTGGCTTCGCCCGACTATTGCATCTAATCTTAATTTCTTTTTGCTGAGATTGCAGTCTGGAAACCATGTCCTCATTAACGTTCACACAGCCACCCTGCTGACTGTCCAATCAGCATGTTTCTAAATGGTGGTAGAGCTAGATGAGGCAATCAAAACAATTGCAGCAACAGCAATTGGTTTAGGGCTGTCCAAAATTAACCAGAGGTCTACGCAAAGTAGGAGGAAACAACTGCGAACACAATGGAGCGTGGCCAGACCATATTCACAAAGTGAATATAGAATATGGTGAATATGAATAAACACATCAGGCTAATTTGCAATTGCAGATTGAAGAAAGCTTCTCTTAATTGAACTGAATTGTCAGTCAAAATTTCAGACAAGCCCCGCCAAGTGCAAACTCAGAAATCAATGCAACAGTCTGTGCAGACAGAATTTATTAATCTAAATACGTTTTGGACTAAATATTTTACTGGATTAGATTGTCTGGACCTTTGCCAATGTAACAAGATTGTTTTTGATTTATCGAATGTTGGATTATGTAATGTTATCGGTTATCGGTGGAGTCGCAGGTGAGTAGGTTCAGTATTTACCTAAAATTTCACCGGTCTGACAGATGCTGCGCTATGTAGACTCATGTGCCCCAGCTCGCAAACAGTCTTGACTACTTGGATCTTTTAACTTTTAGGTTATGTTATCTTAATGTAACCTTAACATATCTTTTTAGGTTATGTTAAGGTTACATTTAGTATCATGTCCAACTTGTGTCAATGCCCTCCGCCCCCCAAAGAATTGTCTATCCATTATTGACTACTACTGAAGCGTCGAAGCACAATACATGGTATTCGGGCCAGCCCTTATCTGGTGGTCTATTTTAGACAGAATGAGTCCAAACATATAGGTGAAAATTACATTTCAGTAGCAGCAACACAAATATTTTTGTACTGTAGCTAAAAAAGGCATTCTCCTGTTCATTTGCCATTCCCAGGTCCATGTTGCTCATGTACAGTGTGTTACCTTTTAATGCTGGCAAACGTCTGTGCGTTGCCCATGATCTTGCCAAAGTCTATGTGGAACATGTGTCCGCTGCGTGTTATCATGATGTTGTCGTTGTGGCGGTCACAGATGCCCAGGATGAAGGTGGCCACACACCAGCCTGCACACGAGTGGAGGAAGTTGATCACCGCCTGGAAACAGTCAACAGTACAAGGACATCTATTGATGAACCACTATATACAGTATGAGAACATCTATTGATGAACCACTATATACAGTACAAGAACATCTATTGATGAACCACTATATAGTATGAGAACATCTATTGATGAACCACTATATACAGTACAAGAACATCTATTGATGAAACACTATATACAGTATGAGAACATCTATTGATGAACCACTATATACAGTACAAGAACATCTATTGATGAACCACTATATAGTATGAGAACATCTATTGATGAACCACTCTATACAGTATGAGAACATCTGCTGATGGACCACTCTATACAGTATGAGAACATCTATTGATGAACCACTCTATACAGTATGAGAACAACATCAGTATGTGTAGGGTTCTGTCATGGAGGTCGTTCCTGACCATCTCGTAGTCCTCCTCGGTCTTGTTCCACATGTGGAACCATTTCTCCAGGGTGTCTTCACGCAGAGGCCCTCCAAGTCCAAACTCCTGTTGGATCTGGCCCAGGGTCACAGCCTCTGGTACCACCTCCACCAGCCCTGTGACCACACACACAGTGTAACAATAAACGCACATTATCATAGGCTATACTACAAAATGGCACAGTACACAGTATGCTGACCTTGGTCTTTGCCTGTAGACAGACACCGGTAAGTCACCATGCGCATGTCTAGACCTTCTTGCAGCCACATCCTGTCCATGAGTCTCACTATCTGAAGCACCAGCATGTCCTGACGTAGGTTATCTCCTGTCTGGATGACACACACCTTGTTGTCACTGGCATGAAACAGACAGCAGAGCCACGGGCGGTGGAAGATACATCTTACTGCATGTACTGTGCTGAACGGAAATACACCACGTTCACAAGACTTGGTGCAAATGGTCACTACTTCAATACCACACAAGAATACAGTAGAGTCATTTAAACATATTCACAAACCAAAACTGTATTTTCAATGATATAATACCGTTTCAAAAAAAATAAAAAAAGTGTTAGGTCAACCGAGGCAATGTGTTTGACTCTCTTACTGTTTAAAGTGTTAACCATATATAGAATAAACTGACAAAATGTAGCCATGTGGGTTGTAACTATTAGCTTGCCCATGTAATGTAAAAGACTGCACAAAATAAATGTGTATTAATTCTTAAAGATATAGTGAGCCATGAAGAGCAGCAACATAGGTCACAGATGATGAATAGGACGTGAATCACACTAACCTTGCAGATAACACTGAGGTTCTTGGCCAGCGGGTCTGTGCAGATGAAGGAGATTCCCAGAGGAGCGGCGTTGGAGTTGTAGAACTTGCAGGCCTGAAACGGACACAGCAGACGGTTTACTGCTATGCTGCTGACCCCGGCTTCGTCATTTGCAATGACTGTGGAGGTGCACGCGTCTTCCTACATCGGAGTCCACAGCTTTAACATGGGCCGCCGGGTTCAGCGGTAGACAGCAGGTGATCCCTTTGTCGAAGAAGTCTTCCATCTTCTTTATTTCTCGGCTCAACACCTCCTGCGGGCAAAACGGTAAAAGCTGGCGCACCCAACAACGGCTGTAATAAAACGTCAATTCAACACACTTGGCCGGATGTCATGTACCTTTCGCCGGGTCTTGTCAGCGATGCGGACCTTTCCCGCCACGTGCGTGAGCAGGCTGAGCAGGCGGGTTTCGTGCTCCAGCTCCTGTCTCAGTGCCTGGCCACAGCAGTGCTTCAGCGCAGCCTGCACCTTGGTGAACCAGCTCAGGTAGTAGGCATCCTCCTTGGCATCTAGCAGCAGCCTGCCAGCACATCAGGAGTACACAGTGTGTACTACACACCTACATACACACCTAGTGCATGACAGTTAATACCCTACCAATGCTTGTCCTGCAATTACAACTGCTATTTCTTACTTAAAATACCGTGATTCAACAATAATCCTATCTAAACAATAGGTACGTTTTAGGCATTCACAGCTCTATATGTTTATAGTGCCATATTTATCTAAGGAGTCCTAAATCCTTCCATACATTCAGAGTTTGAGCCCTGTTCCAGTTCTCACCAGTACAGTTGGTGGGCGATCCTTATACTCTTAATGGATCTGTCCAGCAACATTGTCACCAGGGGTCCCTCTAACTCCCATTCACCCTTCAGAGCCTGGGGGGGAGTCAATGGATCAAACAAACATTGACGGTGGGCTTTCTGTTACATGCTCTGACTGGTTGTTTATGACTTCTAAACATTGAAGTAGCCTACACGGTTTTATGTCTGAAATTGCCCTTGTGGTTGAAACCGTATTACATATTGTTACAGAGCACTCAGGCATACAACACTGCACCGTTGCCTTACAGTCATCTGCTTTTTCATGTGTATTGTTGGTTACATGTTACAGTGTAACAATGAGCTTGGTTAGGATGTCATTAAAACTGAAATTGAAACAATATACTGTAGGCCTACATAAAAAATTAAATCCATTATACACATACACATATATAATGCATATTAACTATGGTCATAACCATGATTACAATTGGCCACTAACCACTAATGACTGAAGTGGTCATAACCTTGCGCTTGGTTCTAAAGTGGGTCATTGTGATTCTACCTGGACTAACTGGGGCAGGAAGTCCTCCAACTGCCCATTAGGTAACTGCTCAAAATACTGTACAGCCGCTCCTCTCACAGTCAGGTCAGGGAAACTGGATAAGGACAATACATCAGCAAAATATACATGTACACAGTATATACACATATACACAGTATATATACACATATATATACACATATACACATATACACAGTATATATACACATATATATATATACATGTACACATATACACAGTATATATACACATATATATACACATATACACAGTATATATACACATATAAACGTATACATACACATATATATACACAGTATATATACACATATATATATATATACACATATACACAGTATATATACACAGTATATACACATATACACATATATAATACACAGTATATATACACATATATAATACACATATATACACATATACACATATATATACACATATACACAGTATATATACACATATATATATACATATATACACATATACACAGTATATATACACATATACATATATATATACACATATACACAGTATATATACACATATACACAGTATATATACACATATATACACCCATATACACATATATTTACACATATACACATATATATACACATATACATGATATATATACACATATATATACATATACACAGTATATATATACACATATATATACACATATACACAGTATATATACACATATATATACACATATACACACATATACACAGTATATATACACATATATATAAACATATACACATATATATACACATATACACATATATATATATATATATATATATATATATATATATACACACAGTAT
>JAODUH010028186.1:0-48691 GCA_027564835.1 Typhlichthys subterraneus
CATAATCGCGCACCTCAATCTAAACGCCGGCTGACGTGACCGTGTTTTTACGAACGCCGGCTCACATGACCGCAGTGGAAATACCCCCCGGGCGAGCCACGACCCGATGTTCAGAATGGTTAATCCAAACTATTAGTTGGTTGATTAATTCGCATAAAGTAATAAAGTACGATAGATATAAACTTAAAATGATTATTTCTGTAATTACTCCAATATGCCTAGTGACACATAGCGGCTGAAAGCCGACACGTCTATGCACCCTATAGCCTACGTTGAGAGATATAGCTTCTGTGTTAATATCAGTCTATATTTTAATTTTACATTTCCCGTGTAGTCAGATATCAAACTGGATAACATGGTTGGTGTTTGAACTTAAAATATATAGGTTATACGGTATGGTAGGCAAAAGTAGACTAATGGAACGGCTGTACATGTTTTTCTGTTTCTCACCAAGCGATATCCACATGCGGGAGTTAATTCAACCTTATGCCCATTGATCACATCGTAATCACGTCTCGCGATTTTAATCAGATATTGTGCGCAGACACGCCTTCATTACACTTCATGTTCCCCGTTAGTTTTGTTTTTCTTTTATTCTTTTGTCATTTTTTTATATATTCAGGAAGGCAATGCGCATGCTCTGACATGGCATCAGAGGAAGCAGAATCATTCTGTCAGATGTCTGGTTTTACATTAGCCTACTGTTAGTAGGCCTAATGGAGTACGTTTTGGGAATAGGAGCTTTTACTGTGAGTCGACCGACAGGTCAACGACGATACGTTTTAAAATGCATAACATTGTGTAAGCATGCATAAACGTTTTGATATACGGAAGAAACATGTATGGAATGATTGCTCGTGTATATCTAGTCTATATTCATTTCATTTGTAGTCTGCATGTGGACAACTGTTTCCTCTTAAGCGTCTCTTTTCACAATCACACCTGGATTGGAGAACTAGTGTGTCACTGGCTGCAACTGAAAGCTACAGACTCTATTGTTTAGAAAATTACATTATATTTATTACAGACTTATCCTGCATTATGCAATAAGCTAAAATACATTGTCTTTCAAAGGCTTTGTTGCAATTGAATTGGCCTATACAACTATGTTTGTAGGCCTGTGAGTGACAGGAATTCCCCTCGTACAACTAGGTTAGCAGGATATGGCCTATTCTATAATGGCGCATATAAGTGTTTGGTAATTAATTTTGATCCCATGCACTCTTTTTCAGAGGGAGTATGTATCACTGAGATAAACATGGAATTGGATTGTGGACAAAGATCCTTCTTCTAGAAAAGATCCCATTCGGTTCTTACAGAACTCCAGATTATTCAACTGTACCCTACCTGGTAAGTGGAATCCAATCATCCATTTTACAAATATTTCTGGTTTATGCAAACAACTATGACAACTTTGTGAGACTGCAGCCTATATTGTTTATACAATGTATACTACAGTTGTCTAAAAGAGTAAACGTTTTAACCCTGTTAATGTATTGGTCTAGTTATCCCTACAAAGGGGTAACTAGAATGTCCTAACATATATCTATATCTTCTCATAACGTAATATACACATATATATGTGTGTATATATATATATATATATATATATATATACATACATACATACATACATACATACATACATACATATGTATGTATGTATGTATGTATGTATTATATAAAATATGATGTAGGTAGGACTTTAGAGCTATGCATTTAGTGTAATGTCTTAGAAATGTCATAGATACCATCAATTGGCCTAACACTACGATTTCTAAGCTCTCCACACTGATTATTGTGGCGAAGTCAAACTGAAGCTTGCAAGGCTAACATTTTGTGGCTCTGTAGAGGAATCTCTCTGGGCTGCTGGGAGAGATTAAAACCAAATATGTTTTTCAACCACAATCCCAGTGTTCCATTAGCGTTTTTTATATAAACTTTCACTATCAAGATGTTCTGATTATTGGAATGAGATTGTAGACATATAACCTGTTCATACTGTACATCAGGGATGCCCAATCCTGGTCCTGGAGAGCTGCTGCCCTGCATGTTTTAGAAGTCTCCCTGCTTCAACACACCTTATTCTAATGAATGGGTCATTATCAGTCTCTGCAGAAGCCCATTCATTTGACTGAAGAATCTTAGGATGGAGGCCAAACTGTACATTAGTAAACGAAAGCAAGACGCACGACAGACTAAACAGCAGAAACTCATTGGAAAAAGATGCATGTCTAATGCATGGAAAAGGGTGTCCAATTCCTTTTGTGCTGACATCAACAATGAAGCCAGGAAGGCAATGTTTGATTAATTATGGCCGGGCGCATGAGCTGGAGAGACAACTCCACATCCACTAGTGGACTGTGACCTGGTTGATAGACCCCGGGCATCGTGGACTCAGCAACACTAAGAAGGACTTGCCCAGACTTTCTCAAAAAGCTTCTGAGCACTCTCTCCTGAAGGAGTTTCTTGAGAGTTTACCCAAGGTGAACTCCTCATCTATCCCCAAACTCTACCTGGAGCCAGATTTCTTCAACATGTCTGAGGTGTACAGGCACTATACCAAAACCACTGTTTAGAGAGACAGACTGCTCATCTCTCTCACCAGGTTTTCTGTGCTGTATTATGGACTTGGGGCTACACGCTACCAAGAATGACCAGGGCACGGGGAACATGGTCAACGAACTGTGGGAGGAATACTGCATGGAAAGGGAGGTTCCTGTGGCACACCCAAGAGAATGTTGGAGAACATTTAGGGACAAAGGTGATAATGTGCCTGTGAACTTTAGGTGTAGGTTATGCAGGATTTCCTTCAAACCAATATCACATAAACACACTGCAACTCGCTATTTACCGGTATGCAATTAGTGAAAGCTAAATACGAAATCATTTAATTTTGACGATTTACTTTTTTAGATAATGTTTAATACATCAAATGATTAACATATGTAGCTAATTAAAATACATTCATACATACGAAATCACATTTGTTCAACATAATGTCTCTTCTGTTAAGTGATATATGGCCCATTGTTTAAGAGATTATCCTGTTTTTGTAAACAAAAATGCTACAGTATAATGTTCAGAAAATATTTTGGGATGGAATCTCAAAGCTCATTCTATGAGTAATAAAACTAAAGCTATGTATTTGTGTTAAAGGACGTTGGAACATGTAACCTTTTTAAGGCATTTCACTTGTGTCAGTTGAAAGGTTAAACTCAAATCACACAATCCTCAAATGTTCAATGGCGTTCTTATTGGTATAACATTAATAGCAGTTCATACCACTTTTAAGCTCTCTCTCTAAGTTGAAATCAGCAAGACCCATAACATATTCATGCATAAGCGCACACATCCCCCTTCTATTCTTCCCCAGACAGTGGCAGGAAGTTGTCCACATATCCGCAGGGCTTTTGAAAAAGAAAGAATCAATGTACAAAAGTGGGCTGGCTGGTAGTATTATAAATTGTGCGTGTTTGTGTGTGGTTGTAGGGGTGGTGGGGGGGGCTTAACACTTTACTCCAAGTGTACTGTTCAGTTTTGTTGAAAAGACCAGTGAACCACAAAAACCACGAAGACAGGTCTTATGGGGAAATAAATAATTGTTTGCTCAGCTGGGAGCTAAACATGATGTTTATCAGGACTTTTGTGTTGCTAGGCTTGAGCAAGCTTTATCAAGGTGAGGCTTTTAAATATTTTTGTTTTTACATATTACCTTAAAACAGGATCTATTATCTTTTGTAGTGTTTTAACTTAACATAAATCTCTATAATAAATGTGACATGCCATTTGGAAAAGGTTATACATAATCTTAGCAATTAATAGAATGTATGCTTATTCTTAACGAAAGAAGGGAAATGGTTTATCTTACATATTTTCACAGGTCTCATTTTCATCATTTGTTTAACTTTCTATACAGTGTCACACTTGTCAATTTACAATGTCCTCATTGATTTTGATGACAAAGTAGATTCATACACTGAACATACACACACAATGTTTAATTTCAGCCTTATTGTTATATACTTATGATTATACAGTTGTGCACACCTGCCAAGTCCCAGCCCACTCCATTTCCTGATGCTATTCATTGCTTCTGGAAACTTCCTGTTTGTGTCAAGCCCATTTCCTGTACACTATTAGGACCCATGGCAGGACACACTTGTTAATGGCTTGGCCAGCATTGTCCTGAATACATAGAGCTCTTGAACAATATGTGGCCTGGATATCTGGGTTACTCAATCTCATAAGCTAACAATCTTGCAGGAAAACAAACAGCCACACTGTAGTCAATTTAGTTTGCGCAATAACAATGTTTGCATTATTCACTTTATATGAGAAGGTACGATATACTGTATTAGTTTAAATGTAGATAGTAAAGATATTGTGTGTCTGTCGTTCCCCGAGCGTCATTCTACCAGATAATTATAAGAACAAAACTTTTAAATCTGTCCTGTCGAATGCTTCCACAGCTGCACCCGGTGACCCATGGGGCCAATGTCCAATTAACAGACAGTGTAAGGACAAATTTGGGGATGGTTCATGTAACAAGGAGTGCATGGAGCCGGAGTGTCTGAGAGATGGTTTGGACTGTCTGAAGGACAGGGGCTACTGCAAGTGAGAGCTCTCACATGTTATACTTACTTCCAATGATGTTGTGGAACATCTAGTCAAAGAAATGTTAACATTTCCTATGTGTTGACAGCGACAACATGATATTCGCTGTCATCAGCACATATTATGGTATGCAAATGTTATAACAATGGTTATAAAGATAGACTTATTATTATTATTATTATTATTATTATTATTTGGATGTGCTTTTTATATTATAATTATATATTTATTTATTTATATATATTAATTTCAAATATATAATTATACTATATAAATGTCTAATTCAGTTTTATAGAATAATACTGTTTATTCAGAGACTAGGTGATTGCTATTGTTGTAGCAGTTTTTGAAAAGCATTGTCCGAAATATTCCTCTCAGTTCCAATACATTTGTTCTGCCCTCTGTTCTGCCCACCTTAGTCCTGGCCACATCCAGTACTGCAAAGACCATTACGCCAACTCCCATTGTGAACTGGGATGTGACAACGCCCCCTGTGGCTGGGATGGTAGTGACTGCTTCACTCACCAAAGCCCCCTGTGGGCCAAAGGTACTCTGGTACTTCACACCCACATCCCCCTTCAACGCGGAACCTTTTCCAACAGTTCCTTGCTATGGGCTGTCAGTGTCCTCCTCCAGACATCACTCAAACTGAGAGGTATAGCCCCCCTTGGAATCAACCAGGATGTGTTTGCTCTGGAACCCCAGAAGCTTGTTGAACTAATGACGTCCACAGTCGACTCCAGTGGGTGAGTGCTAGGGGTGAAATGTTGCCGTGACAACTTGAAGTATACATATAGATACAAAACATTATAGAAAAAAATACCTAGAAAGCAATTGTTACACTAGCTTACACATCAAACTAGTGAAATGCTTCAAATCAATTACAAAAGATAAATGCAGTTGGTCAGATTTAAAGGTGCAGTCAGCGATGCTGGAGAAAGCTTGTAGATATTTGAATGCGATCAAAGCAAAAACAGGGTGCTCCCTCAAAAGCTCCCTCCCAGGATGCATTGCCAAGGCTATGATAGTGTTGTGTGGTGCGCGATCTGCCCCCCTTTGTTTGTGCTCCCATTTACAGAGCCAGGGCTATGTAGAAACACCAGATTATTTTGTCAGCACAGCTGACAGCTAGCTCGTTGAGAAGACATCCGCTGAATAGCAGCGTATTCATCTCACAATCGCGGACACATTTCACATGCACGTTCAACCCAACGTGAGGTTGTGTTACAGCTGAACCATGACTTTGCGTTTTCCTTTTCCGATTACATACCTACCGTTTCCCTCTCCGTTCCCCCGCGCCCCTAGCTCCCTGCTCTTCCTCCAGGTGGACAACAGGCCGTGCTCCCGTCTTCCATCGACCTGTTTCCCCCAGGCCTCAGAGGCAGCCAGTTTCCTACGCGCCGTGATGCTGTTGAGATCGGCGTCATTCCCCTCCCTCCCAGAACTGAAGGCCATCGTCACCGTGAGGGGTGTCCGCGAGGAAATAGGAGCCAGGGAGGAGGAAAAGGGACGGGAAGTCAGAGGTAGGTCCGCGTGTGTGTGTGTGTGTTGGGTGTGCTTGCACAGGAGGTCACCTGCACGCACACACGTCCAGCTTTGAATTTCGTCCAACCCAAATATTTCCAGCGTCACGCAGTTCCTAACTGTTGAAAGGTAGGAACTCCTCAATTCACTAAAGTTTTCCGCTAGCTCACAATTTGAAATACAACTGCATGAATGTGCACGTACTGATATGCATGTGCACGTATGATAGGGGAGTTGTAGAGAGCATGTTGAGCCAAGGAGCTCTATAGAGCAATATAATAAGAGCATGCTTCTAAGAGTTTCCACTTTGACAAAGCTGCGATGTCCAAAACTAAAACGAGTGTTTTTATAATGCTGCGGTAAAGGTAAAGTAATTATTTTGAACGCTTGCTAACTTGGAACTCAAAAACACCTCTCCCTACAATGTGATTGCGTGCGCTCTCTCAGAAGCTCCACCCCCCATATTGGACCATATTCAATATATATAGTGTTGTGAGCAGTGTTCGCCACTTTGATTACGATCCTATTTACACAGACAGGGCTGTGTAGAAACACCAGATTCTTTTTTTCAGTATGCACAGTAAGATTGTGATGAAATATTTGATGATTTTGACAAAAAGTGTATTATCATAAAATAGCGTATTATTAAGACAGCCATGGACTGCCAGTACTGCCAGTACACCATAGTATTGACAATGTGTTGGTTGGTTCCCTTTACTGGTGCACGGGTGGAACATACTCTAATGGAACAGACCCGTTTATTAGCATTACGAGCTGCACCTGTGTTTCCCTATGTGCTTCACTGAGACACGTCTGTTAACAAAGGCTCCATTGTCCCTCTGCAGAGGAGCCCCCCCCCGCCTGGCTATGGGCCGTGATCGCCGTGGCAATAGGGCTGGCTCTGCTGCTGACCCTGGTCGTGTTCCTGGTGGTCAGGAGACTGCGGCGGAGGAGCGCGCAGAGAGAAGGCGGAGACCGGGTGAGACACACGTCGACTGTGACCGAGCGCGGTGGCGGCACCAAAGCCTGGAACGGCGCCCACCAGGACCACAGGGTCCGAGCGGCCCGGGACAAAGAGAGGAGCGCTTTGAAGAAGAAGAAGAAAGCCAAAGAGGCGGAGAAGAAGAGGAGAAGGGAGCCGCTGGGCGAGGATGCTATCCGGATGCGGTATGTTGTCGTGGAAGGCAGAACGAATACAATTATGACAAGCTGCTCCTGCATGTGAATGTTTTTTATTCTTTTATGTTATTTGTTAAAGGGGTGTATGACCTCTGTATGACCTCTCTTCAGACCTCTAAAAAGGGACATGGATGTAGGAAGTGACACAGACTTCACCCAGAGCTCCATGGAGGACATAAATGCCTGTTGCTCCAGGCGTCAGGCAGAAGCCTCCATCTGTGACCATAGGACCCCAGAGAAGAGGCAGTATCGTTCTGGACACTCACAGCCACACAGGCCCATACAACGTAAGGAAGCCCCCCAGTTACACTCTGGTAACCCTCAGGTTAGAGGCATTTGTCTATACAGAATAATGTGTGTGTGTGTGCGTGTGCGTGTGTGTGGGGGGGTATTACTGAATGGATTTGGATTTAATGGATAATGGATTTTATCCCATATCATCTACAGAAACAATAGTTTATTTTAAAGAATAAACATTACAGATGGATAATCTAATCTTTGTGGATATAATATGTATACATTAAACATAAAACAAGACAACTGTAGTTATAGTGTGTGTATATGTGTGTATATATAATCATGCCATTTTTTAAATTGTATATACAATCTTCAGCTCCACCAAGAGGATGGGAGCGAACTGCGATCCCACCTCCACTTCTAAGTCCTCCTCAACAGGTAGGTCTGAGTTCTCTTTCCTCACAATGTTGCCTGCAATAATAACTTTGATCAGTTTAGAGTTTTATTTAAAAGGATTGTCCAGTTACTATTTTGCATGCGTCTTGGGCATGTTATTTAATGATACAGCACATGTTGGGTATCAAACCTTTTGGGAGACAACCTACCAAACAAGGAGGCTTGTTCAGTATATTTAATGAATCTATAAACACGATTTTTGCTTTGTGTGAGATAGATTCAACAGAATTAACTCAGCTAAGATATAAATGTAAAGTAATGTAAAGTAAAAACTAGGCAAGCCTAGTTCAGCCGCATGAGCCAACATCGTAGGCCATAGTGTGCAAACTCTGTACTCCTGTGGGGGATGTTGCATGTGGGGCATTACCGCCACCTACTGTCTACATGGTGCATTACTACCACGTACTCTAGTATGTAGCGCATGCGCTTTTTAAGGTAAATCAGTGAGAAAGCAACGTATGCTAATATATAAAATAAAGCTTAATTCAGCAACAACACACCAAGGAATGGAGAAATGTATATAGTGAATGATTGGTCATTGCCAAACACATTTTGTTGTTTGTTTGCATATTTGTAACCCTAAACTAAGCTGCATATGTTTGCTAGACGGCCCCGGTGCAGTGGTGTGGACCAGATGGATCCGTGGTTCTGATCCGAGCGGTCCGCAGCGGGTTGGACAGAGTTGTGCTGGAGCTGCTCAGAGCAGGAGTGCCGGTCAACAACACTGACCATACTGGTATGTGTGCCTCTCATTTAAGTTAGAGTTGACGTTAAGTAGTGCTACTCCCTGGCTTAGCTTAATGGTTACTGATGTTCTGAGCAGATAACTGTTGGGGCTGTTTGGTGTAACTTACCCCATCTCTTGCGCCCCCTTTTGTGCCCCCACCCTGCATCTTCACCACATCACTCCTGTCCTCCTATCCAGCACCCCTGTTATCCGACTCAGAGCAATGTTAATGTGTTCCACAGCCCCCTACTGGCTGTATGGACACATTACAGTATCCTGCTTTGCACTTCTCCTCTTGTATGGCCTGTGTCTATCATAATCTATTTCCCCCTCTTATCTGTGGCTACTTAAAGTCCTTTTCACAAACCAGTTTACGCTTCCCCTTAACCTGGGCTTGACTGTGGTGTGATGTCTATTCACTGGCTGACTTGCCTCCCTCCCTATTCTTCTCCTCTCCCCTGCTCTGAATGCACTCTGTCTCACCCAGGGAGGTCAGCCCTGCACTGGGCATGCTCAGTAAATCACCTGTCCCTGACTAGGACCCTCATACGCTACGGGGCCGCTGTTGACATTCAAGACAACAAGGTACGCTTCAAATGCCGTTTGCTCTACATACACTGATGAAGCAATGAGTTTAGAGCGATAGAAAGATGGTGCATTGTACTGTATTTCAGTGGAAGCAAAAATGGAACGCTTCCGGTCTCTTAAGTGGGCGTGTCGCCAACAGCATTGCTATGGGGGCTGACATAAGCAGCGCCCAGACAGCTAAATCTACCACGCATGGCCTGAAACAAAGTCAATATGTTCCATCCCCCTTTCTCTTCCAACAATCGAAGTGCCGTCCGTTGGAACCTCTCTCTAAATTAAATTATCTCTGGATACATTTTGATTATTGTGATGCCTCACAGGGTGAAACTGCACTGTTCCTTTCTGCCCTCCACGGTTGCTATGATACTGCCCGCCTCCTTCTCCTGAATGGGGCAAATCTGGAGCTGCCCGATCGCAGAGGGCGATGCCCAATAGACGTTTCCCGTGAGGGTATGCACCACCAGGTCCTGGAGCTCCTACTGGCTCACAGGGTGCAGAGAGGGCCTGTTCCTTTAGAGCCAACCAATGAGATGCTGTGGGAGGAGAGAGCCCTGATGTACTCCCCATGGGTAGGCTCTCCCGGCTTGCCTGGAAGAAGTGCCTCATTCTCTGGTGTCATCGGGCATCGGGACATGACTCCACCACCGCAAGGGTAAGGATTACATCATGTACCGTATGCATTATTTATAATTTACTACATGCATATTATACTCCCGTCTCTGGTGTGGAGAGTTGCATGTTGTTAGCATGTACCATGCTAACAAGCATTCTAACATTACAGTGTGGGTTATAATTAGTAAATACTATATAGCTTTACACATTTTTGTTCAGGGAATGCTAGTCTTAATGCTGTTTACTTGACCACTTACTTTTCTTGCAAGGGATTGGTCAATGGGGCGGGTGCAGTACCCCTCCCCCCAGAACTGGCGACCACAGCTTAACCAATCAGCAACAGCGCTGGTTCCCCCGAGAGTTATGGGGCGCTCACCCCGTCCAATTAGCACCTTACAAGAAGTGACCTCAGAAGCTGAAGATGAGGACCGAGAAAGGTTACAGGATGTCCCCAGAGCGGCGACGCCTCACTTCCTGTTTCCCCAGCCTGCCCCCAGGCAACGTTCTTTCTCCTGCACCCAGCATGCATTGCAGCGGCGCCCTAGCGCCCCCCAGCCTGAGCCCAATTATGTCATTGTGACACACAAAGCAACAACCAGTGAGCCGGTTGAAAGAGTCGTCGTTTCCCCACTGACAGATGTTCCCCTCCAATCCACTCCAATCCAGAGGTCCAGCCAGTCAGACCGTCAGCCCACTGTAGATCACACAGACATTAATAGCAGAGCCGAGCCTCCGGTGGCGGCCTCCACAAATTCAGAGCAGAAGCCCAGGTGTGAGAGGCCAAATAACAATACTGACTCTAACCAAACAGCCTTGTAGAAGAGATGAGCAGGGAAACAAATCCTTTTGAATTCGCAACATGTGAAAACATTATTAGAAACCACTGAATGTAGAGGACAGGAGGTTACATTTCAGAAACCAATGATGGATGGAAGCCTCTGTTTCCTGTTTTTTCTGAAAGTTTAAGTTGACTTTCCCCCTTGCTTCTTTTGGGCTTGATGTAAATGCTACAGACCGATTTGCCTATTGTATATGGTTAAAGGTTTATATAATAAAACAGTGCACTGTAATGCTTTGGATATCTTATTAAATGTTACCATTTGAGCTCTTGGAATATTAATTTTGGTTTATATCTGGATTTTATGTTAAATATTTGTTCCTTAATTTACTAAACATTTTGCAGTCAGATCATTGAGAATTTTCAAATTTTCCAGTTTAGCTAATGTGTGACATTAATCCATTCTTTAAATTTTAGAATAGCTATTATAATTATTTATCTGAACATTAAACCCAAACATTTATGTGCATTATTGATGTGAGAAACGGTTAAGTCTCTGCTGCACTGGGCTGCATTTTTAGCTGATTGTGTAGCCTGATTACCTAAATAAATCAAAAACCAAATTTAAAGACGGTAAATTCAATTGTTGTATCATAGCCATACACCTCATTGTCCTTGGTCGTCTTGGGAAAGCTATTGTACTTGGACGACCAAAGATAAGCGATTATGCTGAAAACCAACCAATAGACTATATACTTCTTATAAAGATGGCATGCTTGTAAAACCTACAATGTATCAATATTAGCCTAAATTATAACTCAGCCGCAGCCTTGCCGAAATCGCGTGTACAGTTGGTTTCTCCAGTTAAAACCGAAAACCAACCACCGGGAAACAGTTTTTCGATTATTTTATTAATATGCACAAAGGAGAAACAAACGAAATGACCCGCATAGTGGCTTACGGCTTACGGCCAAATCAAACATGTTTTCAAATCAAACATTATTTCAAACAATGGCACTATATATTTTAACACATAAGGAAACCACTGCGTGGTTTTCGTTCATGCATTCATTTCGAATTATTTGGGGCACGATTTAAGACGTGGACGCAAAATCACTTTCTTTCAGGAAATCACTTTTTGGCACAACACCTGGCCGACGGAATTATTGTTGTATTTGGCAAGTTTTGCCTATAGCATTTGTAAATATTGGTGGAGGGTCCTAATCTCTCACATATGCTATTAAAAATAATTATGATGCCCCCCCACTCAAATCAAAGGCTGAACAGAAACATACAACAATGCAACAACGCAAGAAGATACAAACAGGTGTTAAATTATTATGAGGCGTCAAGTATAAACCCTTTTTCGTGGACAGAAAACTTGATTTCGTGCACATCATAGGCAACCAACCAATGCATTACGTGATTTACTAAATGCATTTTGTAAGTGTAACTATATTGTGTTAGAGCACAAAATTAATTTCGTCCATCCTTTCGTCCACATGATGCAAAGTGCATATGCCTTTCGTCCACAAAATACAAGACACAACTGCCAATTCCATGCACTAATTATTTCGTGGACATAATGCAAAAGCACGTTTCTATTTTTCGTGTACAAAAGAAGTTACAGTTATATGATTTCGTAATAAATGTATGCAATTCGTGCCACATACCGTAAATAACTTGCGCATGCGTGAGACTACTCCGCATGTCAGCGAAATGTAATGTGTGTTGTGTAGGTAAAGATTAATTAGTAATGAGATACCTACGGTTTTATTTCATTTAGTAGAATTGTTTCTCTTGGGAACATGTATTAATACATGTAAATAGAGGTAAATGTAAGATGTTATATTTATTTTCTTTTGTGGTTATTTTAATTTAATATTGTATATTACAATATATATATATATATTGTATTGATATGCATACATGTATATACAGTAGAATGCAGTATATTTTGTATGTGACATGTCAGTACTGTATTATGATTTTCAAATATATATTATTATTTACATTTTCTAATGTGTATTTAATCTGTGACCAGTGTGTTTTATGAAGCATTGACATTTCTGGTACGCAGTATTAAACTGGCGTGGGCCTGAGCAAGACGCTAACTGTTGTGTCTCTTCGTGTATTTCCAGTTTATTCACCGATACACAGGGTATATCCCTAGGTCTGGAGCCGGTAACACGCACACGAAAATGGGTGTGTTACACTTGGCGCCTAACACCTCTGGTTGTATTTTCATTGTCTTAGTGCAAACTTTTATAACTCAGTCTCAGTTTAACCTCCTTGTTGAACCAAGGTCCGCGTTTTAACACAACTATAGACCTGCTGCCAATATCTCCACCAAAATTGACAAATGCTATATGCTAAATTAGCAAAATACACAATACACACACAATTATTCTGTCGTCCGGGCACCATACAAAAAAGATAACATTAATGTCCACAGGTCTTAAAGCATGCCCCTAAAGAATAATTAGTGCTGTAAATTACCATATATATGCATCTAAATCTAAATAGCACCGTAGGTGCACTCAGCATGTAGGCTACTGTAGGTGTCAGGAGCGTGTTATGCGCGCCCGTGCCATTGCATGCGTATAAAGCGTGCCTTGGCACCTACAAGGGTGACCAATTTACAATGGAAAATCTACAGATGCCTGTCTGTCTGTGACGTATTTGTATTATCTTGCAACGTGCATTTAACGCGTGCATCATTGAACCTAAATAAGTATTACTCATTTACTCTACTCATTTGAAACACGATTACACATAAATATATTGTATGCATGTCATGCTGGTGTTTATTCGGCTTGACCTGCTTATAAACTAATCGTTTAGCAATGTGTAGGCACATTAGTTCTAATCTGTGTAATGTTTAATTTCTCAGACAAAACACTAACCAAATTGTCTCAGGTTGACGTGGGAAAAGGCCCTGGGAGCGTTTCTCGTGGGAAAGGGGAGAGCCGTTTTATTACCTGTTAGAATTGATACATCATAGATGTGCTGCAGGTTCCCATAGTCTCGTGTGGCCACTGAAATGCAGTTTGTCGCGCCTGATCATCTTATAGAACTATACCCTATAATTTAATCCACCTAAATAATATTGCGTAATTGTGAAGGTTTTACGCACACTTCCATTATTATAGTACCCTACTTTTAAATTAATTATATTAAGGGCGACTGCCTTTTGCAGCTACATTTGGCATGGCTTTGATAACGTGGGAAAAGTACTGTATCCATGCAAATCAGTAGCACTTCTTAGATGACACCTCATGTTTTCCATAACAATTGACGCATGCCATTCGCACCTGGCTTGGTGTTGCACGTGTCCGCGGATTAGCCATTCTGATTCTATTGAATGTACTTAAAACATATTTGATCTATACGTGGTAAATGGTGCCTTTTGTTTTACATAAATAACCCCCCAGTATAAAAAGACAATGCACGTAAAACCCGAATAGGCAACCCTACGCAATATTTGGGCTTGGTTTTACATCCTAATACTCGGGATATTTTATGACTATATTACTCAGGAGTGGTGCGTGTCGCTTTTGACTGGAGACCATGGGAGGGGCCAAACTTTACACCCCACCATTGGTCTTTAAAGCTGCTACTGATTCAGAAATGGTACATTGTCTACACCGAAAACCTACTGGAAGTGTCTTGTTGGACACAATGAAACTGCGTCAAGAGATCGATGATGCGAAAATGAGCAGAAAGGTAGGATTTTTGTATGATTTTAGGTAAAAATGTGCTGGTTGGCCTTGGCCATTGTACACCATAGCCTTCCTTCCGTCATACATTCTGTTGCATGTATCCATTTAGCTCATCAAGCCTCAAATAGAGAAACGTCGAAGGGAGAGGATGAACAGAAGCCTGGATGCTCTGAGGGCCCTTTTGCTTCAAGGACAATATAAACAGGTAAGATCCATCATAATATAAAACCTACATCACAGTGGCAACGTCATTAATAAGGGCTATACTGTTGATATAATATTAACTGACGTTCTCATGCAGGGTCAAATACAGCGGAGAGTGGAGAAAGCAGAGATACTGAAACACACAGTACTCTTTTTCCAAAACGCTGCGGACAGGGACAGAAATAACGCCGGAGACCAACAGCAACACGGCTTCCATGATGGCTTCTCAGCTTGCCTGCAGAGAGTAGCTCAGTTCCTGAGACCACAAGAAGAAGCGCGTCGTCTGTCTTCAACGCTAGAAGCAACCTTCGCCGGTCGCCTAGCGTGTTCTGACTCTGTGGGTGTCAAAGCCACTGCCACAGACTGTCACTCAGTGCTTCGCCCGAAGTCATCACAGACACCGTCCATCCCACTGATGATGGCGAAGCCCAGTCAGACTGCGCAAGCCTCCAGGTCAACAAGTGTGCCTCTTAAAAACCGTGGTCAACCCCAAGACAAATGTGTACGACAGACACAGAGACCAAATCACAGTGAAGTCAGAGTGCAAAGACCATCGACGACAGAGAGACAGTGCCTAAATCTCCCGACAAGCCAGTATGTGTGGAGACCATGGCCTTAAGTGTGTGACATTGGACACAGTCATTTGAATGAATCTATATGATAGACACCCAAGTTACATTTACCAGACATTATTCCAAGGATGATTTCAATGTAGGCCTATAGTGTTATGAACACTGGCTTCTGGGGCAGTACATGTATGTTACTGATACAATATTGTAAAATTATTATCTTTATAGCCTACCCTTTGAACACACCATGTGCTGCGGGAGCCTTTATATGCATATTCCTTGTCTTCGTGTTATTTAAAATATTTGTGCACATTAATTTATTTTATTTTGCTTTATATATGAGAAAATAAACTGAAAAACCTCAAACCATGTTTCTATTATTGGCGGCACCGGCACGTTCATGGCTTCAGATGTAGGAACGGTCTCAGCTTGTGCTGCACCTGAGGTGATAGAACCCGCTGTGATTCTGTTTATTAGGAATTAGTGTAGATCAAAGACGATTCAGGGTTTTTTAACACATTCAACGCGGATATGAACCTCTGGAGAGCTTGCCGTTGCGCTATGACAATTACATTTACTTAACAATACATTAATCTTCCATGTATATGCTGTATGCCTCCCCTAGTCTTGATTTTAATAACACAATAAAAGAAACGGACCTATAGCCGTACTATGTTCATAGTAAAATCATCATTCACATATCTCTGGGCCTACGGTATTTTTATATTTGTAGGCTAGTAATATAGTATTTGCAGTATAGCCAGTTACATAAAGGTATATGTACAATTAATGAGACAGGTTAAACAAAAATGAAAGCTCTTTAGTGATCCCATAAACCTAGAGACGGGAGGCATTTTTCCATAGGCTGGGGCCGACAGAATCGCGAGTACACTGTCCCTTGCCTAAGTGAAACCCATTATAAATAAAAATACAAAAATGTAGTAGGCCTAATGCTATTTGCTGTTAACATTCACCTTGAGCATCCCAGGGTTAAATAAATAAATAAATAAAATAAATATACATTAAAAAGGGAGGGGTGGGGCAGGGGGGATTACAATTCCAAACTGATTAGGCCTGAAAGCAATACGAATGGAGATAATGAGAAATGTTGCGGAACTCATTTTGCTTAACATTATTGACCCATGCCATGGGTATCGCCAAAAAGAAAGGCATGCATATTAACCACATTTTATTGAGTGTCTGGAACCTTTTTGTGAACATAAGATAACCCAAAACGTTTGTGTGAGTAATTAGTAGGTAAACCTATAGGATAACGGTGACCTCCATGTAAGTGGCCAACTGGCCCTACCGTGAGAACCGTCTGCCTCGGGCACTTTTTCTTATGATGTATCAAATCTAACAGGTAGACATATAGCCTAATAAAATGCAACATGTGTGCTACCTTTCCCACGAGAACAAGCTAGTTTCAGGGCTAATGTCTTTAAATAAGAAATTGAAAGTTTGCAAGTCGATAGCGGATGCGGGAATGAATAGGCTATATCCAAAATCATATCGCCTAAATGACAGCATGCATAAATACATAAGCCAGCTTCGTAAAATGTTGCATGATTTATTATACTGTATCCTATATACGCAATGTAATATAGCCAACTTTATATTATGACAATATTTTTGCAGTAGGCCTATTCATGTTTTTGAAACTATATATGGTATATCATAGATGCGTAATTTCTAACCTAAGAAATAGTTGCTATAATATAAATGTAAAAATAATTGTATAATATTTAAAGTGATTTTGCGCTGGCAGCTAATTCGATTCGATTATTCTGCTTTAGCATATTGTCAACACGTTTAAAGCCTGAAATTCTATGAAGAAATGCTGCCACACTCAAACATTAACGTAAAGGAGAGAACAAGGCCTTTTTGGCACCTCTAATTCACACACGTGCCAAGTGGTCTCTGGCTGCATTTTATATGTGTACGACTATTTTACAGTTTTAGGAAGAACATATATGAAATACCTGAAGACTAGGCTATATATTACATTATTCCAAAAATAAAGGAATGGGCCTGATGATGCCAGTGACAAAATACTGCCCCATAAACGAGGATATATGCAAAAAATTAAGAGCATGCATGCTAGCTATAATTTACATTTAAGCGACCAACATGCAAGTGAGAACACGTAACTAATGATGTACTAATTTTCACAGCTATTGGAGATTTAAATAGCCTTACTTTTCCCATGGGAACAAACCCCTGAAGAACTTCCCACAGCGCCTGCCTACTTCTAACGTGGCAGCAGTGGTTCCGGACAGGCGGCTGGGGGCTAATGAATAGGTGACAAGTTTACAGGCCTTAGGGGAAGAAAAAAAAGGGGGGCGGCGGCTCAAAAATTAACCAAAAGTCTTTAACAATCCCCTGAATATACAGAATGTAATAATAATCTGTGCATGGGCAGGAATTTCAAATGCGTATTTTTCTACTTTATGGGTAGAAAAACGCACTGGAAAAAGTGCACCGATCTTTCCGAATTAAAGTTTAAGCGCTGCTTTCACGTTGAATGGGCGTATCCCTAACGCCTACATGTAACCTATACATATGTCTATATAGCGATAATGTAGAAATCAACTATAGATAAAAAATAATCAATGACTCTAGAACGAATTAATAACAGCTACAAGCCGCAAGAAATGAGCCCATACTGACACCTTAAAAGCATATCAAAGGGCAGTCAAACAATCGGTTGAAACCCTATTGTAAGCTATGACGCGTGCAGACAAACGTCGGCGCATGCAGGCCCAATGGTGCAGACAAACGTCAATACGTGAGCAGGTTCGCTTTATCAACATCACAAAAGCAAGATAAGTTAGGCTGCATGGCCGGAGTGAGAGAGACAATATTATATAGGCTAAAGTAACCTGCAAAATATTAGACTATAGCTGTAGGCTATGCTTCAGTTAATACATCTGTTTGGTAAAGGTAAATATTTTGTCTGACATATGCTTTTATTTATTATGGTATCTTGTTGAGACGAAACTAAAATAAGTTACTGAAATCTATCTGCATTTCACACCTGAAGCATGTGGGTCATAGCCTACACCTCTGCTGTTTATTTAAATCAAAGTAGTCTGCAATGACAGTAGGTTATTTTGCCTAATAAAGAGTAAATACATATACAAAACACACACATAGTGACATCAGGAATGTTTATTTGCAAAAGCAGTATAAAGTTTATAAGTATATATATCCAAACGCTCACCATAGGGAGAAATTCAGAATAAATTAGTGTGCAAAACAGAGAGTATAAATATTCTAAATGTGTACAGGTTATACTGTACTTACATCAAAAAAATGTAATGGCAAATTAATAAAAGTCTGTCACATTTGACCACAAATATCTCATTGGAATAAAATTATAATTTTAACCTGAAAGGTAACATAACCCCTTTGGCTATGTTGCACAGAAGATACTCTATGGGCTACATCACAAACAACCTCAACTGGTTAGTTTGTTTCTGATGTGACATAGGCTCAGTAACAGAGCTAATTCAAAATTACTGAATTGACTAATTTAAGACAGAAAACCTCTTCAAACTCACATTACATATGGCCTAGACAATTTTAATTATTTACAAGTGTTGGCATTCATGTTGTGTTCAGCAGAAGTTACAGTCAAGTCCAGAGTCTGTATCATAGTCCTGGGATCAGGGCCATGGTCTCCACAGAGATTGGCCGACTGGAAGGTTCTGGAAATTGGTCTCTGATGTGCTGGGTTGTCTCAGCACCCTGATTTCCAGGTGATCCAGTCTCTGGGATTGCTGCACAACCCCTGGAAACCCACGATGAACAGGAACTGACTGAGCACAGCTGCCAGTTCTGAGTTTAGGCCCAGACGGTCTGTGTTTGGACGTGTCTTTAACATGAGGTGTGCAATGGTAGGACTTGCTCTGAGATGGAGCACTGGGAGAAAACCTCTGGAATTTACTTGTGGCTTTGGGACCTCCAGAGCCAGGATGGGTGAAGTGGTTGGCAGCATTCAGTGCCACCTCTAGCTCTTTCCCTCGAGGTCCCAAGAATTGAGAGGCTCTCTGCAGGCAAGTGGAGAAGCCATCTTGGAAGGACTGCTGGCGGCCTCTGCTCCTGTCCTCCCCAGTGGTGGTCTGTAAGAAGAGGACTGTTTGCTCCAGTATGTCAGCTTTCTCCACCCTGCGTTGAATCAAATCCTGTAGGAAAATGGCACTGAGTTAAAAACCAATGGAATTTGCTGCCTATAAGGCCCATCCATGAATACCAGGACTGTCTCGTTCCGGTGGCGGTAGCCTACCTGGTGAATCTGCTGGTCTATACAGTACAAAGGCCCTTCGTGGGGCCCTTGGCAGCTTGGCAGTCCTTGAGGACCAAGGTCCACAAAAGACAAAGGTCCCCAGGGCACTTGCCTGGTGTGCCTGGTAATTTCTACAGAGGCCTATTTTTGTACTTTCAACTGTTGTTCAAATAGGTTTGCAAGTTACTTTTAAGCGTTTGCAGGTTACTTTTAAGCATAGAATGCAACATAATGTATAGGCACACCTTGTGTTTAATTGTTTTTACCGTCTGTTGTGTTTCCTGTAGCAACATGGTCCTCAGACGTTCCAGACTACAGTTTATTCTCTCCCGCCGACGTCTCTCCAGCTGAGACTTGACGAGCTAGAAAGGCAGATGAGATGGTGCATGGTAGCCTACTCAGCGCATTAAAGTATGTCTTATAATAGCAACATAAGTCTGACAAAAACATTTTTTTGCGAATTGCCATCATCATTATTTTACAAATCGTGTAAGAATGATATTAACCTACCTTTCTATCGTTTATTCCATTATCTGTTTCCAATAGCAATTCCATCGTAGTACTGTCTTCTTATCCAGTGATCCTCCAGTTTCTCCAGTTTTCTCAAAATCATTTCAATTTAAAGTCCTTCTATCTATATGACACGCCCAGAGTCCCAAAAGCCTCCTCCTACGATCCCATAACAGGCAGGCCACGCCCCGAGGAATGCAGAGTAACTTGTGGATTGCAATTACGCGCGCATTTTACGCACTGCTCAGAAATACTGTTTTGCATTTCTAGAATTGTAGATTTTTGTCTAATCCATAATAATTAGAATATTAATAAAAGCTCCAATACATGTTTTTCACTTAGATTTGTATGTCTATGTTGGTGCATCATCGCGCATTGCTCAATACACTTCTATGAACGTGATTTGTGTTTGTTTCAAAAAAGCTAGGCCACCGCCATTTACTACATAGGCATTCAAGTGGCATGTGTAGGTGTGTAAAAAAACATGTTTTTTGACCGTTTTCTTCCCTGCTCGAAGTTAAGTCAAGTTATTGGGCCAATTAAACGTTGTAACAACCATTTCATCCGTTGGTGGTAGCCCATATCAGTGAATTAGAGGTAGAACATGTTACAACGCCTTTTTTTCAATAGTTGTTACATAGCCTATTGAAAAAACTTTTTTTGTGGCTTTAAAAAAAATCCTGGGGGAGCATGCCCCTATCCCCTAGAGACAGACACCCATGAATCTCTAATGACGACGTCCCTGATTTCTGTGCTACAGGGTGTGGGGGTGGGGCATTTCAGACGCGTGTGAAGGGACGATATGTTTGCATCTGTTACATAGTAGGTAACACGCGAGGGTGAGAGAAGGCAAGTTAGCATTTGCCTGGCTGTGACACCCGAGCGCTTAGAATTACAATGGACCATACGCGTGGCATTTATGAGATGAGCAGCACCCCTTTCGCATTTGGCGCACAGTTGGAAACGACCTTGCGTGCTTTGAAGCTCAGGCACGGCGACCGTGGGAACGTCTCATAAACCAGTATCCCTGACACACACAACCTAAACCACAAATAATTTAAAAGTTTAGATTTTGGTATGAAATGCATGGATTAGTCAGATAAATCAATTGTGAACGTCCTTGGGAAGACAACATTTAGAAAAGCACATAATCTGCGACTCCAGCTCACTTCGGTTCTGATGCAGAGCTTTTAGAATTTAAATCCTTAATGTTTAGTCTATATATAGTATTCATTAATAGCTAAATGACACAAACGTCAAACAGGACTATTGGTAATATTTTGATAGTGTTGATTACATGACTAAACCGTTTGACATTTAAACTGTAACCATTAGGCACATTTTTTCCAGGTCAAGCCTGAAAACCTAGAACTCTTATGTCAGTCATTATGTAAAAATGGACCATACAAATATGTGAATACAGTCTTTATTCTAAAAGAGGTAGAGAGAATACAGATATTTCACTGTACAGAAAAAAAGACAGCACTGTGGATATACTCATTCAACCAATTAATATGGACACAGACACGCCTCATCCTTAATAGAGACACAAGCCCAGTAGAACAACAAAAAACTAATAAAATACAAGAGAAACTAACTCACAAAGTCTTTGGATTTTCTCTATTATCCTCTCATACAGTAAATGCATTCTCTCTGAGCTTTTGTGTAAAATGAAAACTCTAAAATAATTGTAGAACTAATAATAAAACAATAATAATAATAATAGTCTCATAAAAATTATAACGCAGTATTTCCCCATGGGCCCTCAGCTTTCCCACCACAAATTGCAGTAACCTAATAGTGAAAACAAACCTTACAACCCCCAATATTAAAAACAACATGCATGCAAGTGAGCGACACACACACACACACACACACACACACACACACACACACACACACACAAACACAGTCACTCACTCACTCACTCAGCTCATCATATAAAAGATAATAACAGACAGAGTTCAACAGTAATAAAAGAAAGACATTTAAAAACAATAAACACATAACTGCAGCCAAGTGGTAGGAGTAAAATCATTCGGTTTGTCTTTTGCTGTCATCAGTGGCGTCAGTCGGTGGGTGTGGCCATCAGTCAGAGTTGTCTGAGTGGTCGGTCCGAGGTGACGTAGCAGAGGGAGGTGTGTTTCGGCCTTGCCAGTTCCCGTTTGTCTGCACAATGGAGACAGAGTTCAATGTTATGTGGCAAACCATATTGGCAGGATAGCCTAGTGGTTATGGAGGGTGACAGTTCAGTCAGTTCGATCCCAGACCAACACGGCCTACCTGCAAGAATACTTGAGCAAGATGCCTAACTGAGCCTTAAACGCACTCTCGAGAACTCTTGCTAAATTTGATCTGAAACAGTATTCTTCCGCGCCACCCCACACACCGAAACGCACTGTTAAGCAAAGCGTAGTACTACGGCTCTGTTGTGAGCTAGTTTGTTTATGTTCCTATTTACAGAGCCAATGCTGTGTATAAATATAAGATTATTATTTCCACATGCACAGAGAATGGTAAGATAGTGAAATAGATATTTTGTGTATTTCACAAAATGTGTATTAGCTTACCATTCGCTTGCAATAGCTGATGTTAAATAACTTGAGTGTAATATTAAAGATCACTGTTGTCTACAGCACTTTACTTCTCTCCTAGGGCCACAACTCAGACTAGAACCACTATAAAGACACATTTCCCATACACCAAACCTACCCATTACTTAACCTAAAAAATAGAAACAGGCAAGACCCTGAATGACCTTTCATGCTCTATTAAGGTCAGGACTTTGACAAAGGTTCAGTCAATCTTGGCTGATTGTAGCCACCCCTTGTCCAAGGAGTTCAAATACCTCCCAGATACAATTTGCCAAGGACCAATATACTTATTCTCATTCGTTCCTGCTGCAATTGGCTTTTAACTTTAACATGATAGTCTGTCTATTATGTGGCTACTAGCTGTATTACAAATTGCCCTTGGGGATAATAAAGACAACCTTGAACTTGAACCTTGATACTTTACTACATTTATATAAAACTGGTGCCAAAATTATCTGGACAAGCTGACATTTGTTTAACATTATTTAGGAGATGAAGACAAAGTGCAATGGAAAGATGTAGTCTGTACCTGTCCTCCCATTTGGTAGGCAGGCTGCTCGCCATTCATTGGCGGAACGCCGAGAAACAGGTCTGCTGATCCAGACAGAGAGAACGATCCTGATCCTACGCAGAACAAGCAGTAAGTATGCTGCTAGATGTGATGGCTGTAAGCTTCATTTGGAAACAAAACACTGATTTGGGTATTCGTACCTGTGGAGTTAGGGGTGTGAGGCGAGTCCTCGTTCTGTGTGGCCCCCAAGGCGGTCTTCATGGCGTAGATATTAGCTTCCTCTTGGAATTTGCCAATGTTCTTCTTGTAGCGAATTCTTTTATTGCCAAACCAGTTAGACACCTGGCGGTGAGGAATGAAAACAATACTCTGTTTAGATTCACATCTGCAACCTGCACTATTACCTCCAAGCCTACATGTAAGTATGCATAGTTCCTAGGGCTGCACGATTAACTGAACATTGTACCTCGATTACGAATAATGAAAGATTTGTTTTGCTTTTCTGTTCCATGATGCTTCCAATCAGCCGACTAGACAGGCTGAGTTACGTGAATACACCATAGAACTAGAAATATAAATAATAATACTACACGTGGTGGTATTCAGCAGCTTTTGTAAAAACTTACTATTTGTAAAAGCATTGTTGGGGAAATACCATTTATTTTTTTTATTCAGTTATTCTTTTTTATTTTCATGTCACATATTATGTTAAGATTATGCTACCATTTTAATACAGGGAGAAGGGTCACCTTTCACCTTTGTATTCTTGTGTACTGCTAACAAAACATTTCTGTACCTAGAACAGACAGAATCTGACTATTAGGAGAACAGAAGTAGACCATTGCTTAGCAACACCAGACGACCTTGCAGATGGTCTCTGGACGAAGGTACCTTAGAAGGTTCTGTTCTCAAATAGATAACATGCCACTGCCTGTCAGCCATATATATGCTGGGATTTCGGTTGATACTAACGGTGGTTACAGTAATAACAGCAGCATTTCTCAGTAGATGCTGCTCGTTTATTGATGTGTCTGGGATTGTTACGAGTGTCCTGGTCCGGGCGAATAGGCTTATCTGTAAAACCTGTACTCCTATTTATGTCACGCTTGATTGAACAGGATAAAAATTAAAAAATACATAGGAAAATTACAATGGTGAGATGTTCTGAATTCCGGTTTTGATTACTTTTCTGTTAATCGTCCAACCCTAATAGTTCCAATCAGTTTTTGACCAAACTTCCATCATAGTTTCAGCATTTGACAAATCCCACAGAAAAGGAGAGACTGCATTTTTTATGCATTTTTTCCCACCAGTTTTGCTAGTGTCTTGCCTGTTAGCTTTAGCTAGCTGTGATGACGAGGTAGCTAATATGGCAATGCCTTTGTGTTCAGCGCCGAGACCCAATTTAAACAGCTGAACACACTTTTCAACACGCATGGACGGAGTGTAGTTATGGTAACAATAAACACAACCCTGCACTAACCCTGTTGGAGGTGGAACCATGTTTGGAACAGGTATCCATTGCGTGCCGCACGATTGTCCTTGTGCACGAGGATTTCATAACAACAATGCAATACAATAACAATGCGCAACTGAGCATATTTGAGCTGCGAACATAGTGGCTAGAAGTCACTCGCACAAAGTGGGCCTAAATATTTTTTCATGTTTGCACACCAAGATTTTTATTCGCATTTGCGAGTGAAATGGTCGAACTGTAAAAGCCCTGTGAGCTGACTGCTGCACCCGTCATTCAGTGGCAAATGTATAGCTTATTGAAATACCGGAAATTAGTTTAAAAGTCATATCACCGTTATTGAAAAAGTTTATATTGCCATATATATTGATATTAAATTATTGTCCAGCACAAAACGAAAACAATGCAAATATACCAAATGGCCACCCTGAAGCTGACTGCACACTACCCACTGAACCGCTGATTTCTTAGTGTGTTTACCTGAGAGACAGTAATACCACACTGCTTGGCAAGTTCATCTTTGGCCTCTTCACTAGGGTAGGGGTTGGACAAGTGGGAGTAGAAATACTCATTTAGGACCTCTGTGGCCTGCTTGCTGAAGTTACGCCTCTTGCGCCTGAAAGGACATGAAACATTATGTCAGTGTCTCTGGTTATCTGCTGTTAAAATTATTGGCAACATTGATTATTCAAACACGTATTTGTTCTGTGAATATAACAGTGTTATATGTGATTCATGTCAAGTCATATCAAGTTTATATAGCCCTTAGTCACATTACAGTCTCAAAAAGGCTGTACAGCCTATGTTTCACATGGAAACAAACACCCCCTTAACCTGCTCCTTCCCCCGGGCAAAGAAAAACTTCTATACATCAAATCCAAATAACTGAAAAAAAACCAGATGATATGACATATATAAATGGTAAATGGGCGCATTTATATATCACTTTTATCCAAAGCGCTTTACAGTATTTTCACCCAGTCACACACACATTCATACACAAATGGTGATTGCTGCCATGCAAGGTGCAACCAATCACCGTCCATCCTGTCCTGACATATATATACACACACATACATACATTCACCTGGCGTCAAGGAAACGGGACCTTAGGATCATGACAGCTTCACAGGTGCTCTGCTTGAGCTGGGTCTGGATGGAGCTGAACTTGCGGTGGATGATGGCCACCATGCGCTCGATCTCCCGCGGCGACACAGGCCGTGTACGCGACTGTTCCCTCAAGAGGTTCATTACATGGGTGGTGAATTCACTGCATGCCTAACAGGATGCAGACATTGAGGGAATTGTGATGTGAAGCCTTAAGACAGCTCTGTATTGTCTAATGCACATGATAGGGTGGGTGAAAGCCTAGATTAAATGTACAACATTTGCATGTTGTTTTGAGTGCCCCAGATGAAAACACACTTAAAAATGTGTCAGTTAGAACATGTTAGTTTTAATGTATTTCTGAATCATTAAACTGGTATGTCTTTGCAAATAAATAATATGCAAATCCACATAATAGTAATGTTTATAATTGTCACATAGCTTGCTAACGTAATTGGTATGAAAACCAGGTAACCTACAGTATTTACACAACTATATTTAGAAGTAAACATTTTGTACATTTTGCATCAACAAATAAAAGATGATTTGCTGTACATTTTTACCAGTGTCAAGATTGGGGAAGGGCAGGCTTTCAGGGAATGTAAATGCTGTCTTGGTGTTTAATTAGCTGATTATCAGAGAAGCTAGATTTATTTATTGATAAAAATCCTTATACAATTCATAAATGTAACAATGTTATGTTATCGAGGAGAAATATTGCTCAACCAAATAAAGCTGGAGAGAGAACTATTTTTCAGGCTTTTACACAGCTACCATTGCTTTGGAGTGTTAGTCAATGTAAGCAATGTGGAAACATGTACAGTGGAGAAACAATTATCAGTTTCTCCACTGTACATGTTTCCACATTGCTATTGCAATGATCTCATTTCCATTTCTATGCGACACTTCAAGTGAGCTATACCAGTAACTTAACTGTTCGATGAGGCAGCGGAACGTTCCAACCTGCTATTCTTTATTCTATTATAATTAGATTAATTAGATGTCCTTGAGTGTCTTGAAAGGCAGCCTTAAATAAAATGTATTATTATGATTATTATTATTATATAAAATAGCATATGAAATATGAATACCAGGCATACAACAAATAGTATAATATCACTTCCACCCAGGTACAAAATACAAATAATGTGTTTCCCCCAAAATGCACCGCCATTGCAACAAACCAAGCAGTGCTAGATTGAGAAAGAATGGGACTTCATGGAACAGTGATGAACTGGTGTGGCCGTGGGATCACAGATGCTTTGCCAGTGGCCAACATACAGTGTCACAGTCTCTAGTACCTGTTCATATTTCTCCAGCTCAGTGTGGTAGATACTGCGAATTTGGCTCAACTTGCTCTTGTAGTCCGAGTGCTCCAGCGAGCTATCTGGTGACATCCCCCCAGAGCTGGTGGCTGCCGACACAGCAGCTGCCGCCCCGCCACCCTTCTCGGGCCCAGCTACGCCCTCTGCCAGCAGCATGTTATCCAATCGCACCAACTGTGGGTCCTGTGGCTCCTCCTCCTGGGTGTTTCTCATGGACAAACCTGACGTGAAGACAAGTGTCAATCTGTGCTTGTTTTTGTTGTGAAAAGAGAAAGCATTAATGTAAATGGCTGATGTTAGGCAATTAAAAATGGAATCGTTATTGATAGTATAGGACACAAATCAGATGATTACAAAGCACTCAGGTCTCTGTTAGTGTTTTATACTGCTAATTAAATGGTAGTTTGAATTATTACAGTCAGACTGCAGTGGTCATGATAGTGCCAACAAAGTCTTAAAACAGCGAAGACACTGACCAAAGCTCTTCAAACTGTGGGAAAGTCTAAAATCAAACGAATGGTTTTCAATGCCAAGATCGAAACTCTAGTAATAGCATTACCAGTTTTCTCCTTGATCTCGCACAAAACGCTGAACAAAGCAGGTTTCATTCGATGACAGTTCAATGCATGTTTCCTGTGCATGAAGAAAACAGTAAGACTTGCAGCTGCATATAATAGTAGCTTAAGCTTGCTAACTTTAGCTGGACAACTTGTAATTTCACCAAAACACACGAGATAAGTGTGACAGGGCAGCTATTATTAGCATAACAAATGTTGCTAATGATAGCTTCTAGCTAGCCGGCTAGCATGTAAGCTATTTAAGCGCTACATCGATATGTTGACAATTTACATGCTTTCTATACGTTCATAAACATTTTAAATGACTTGTTAAGCCAGGCCACTATTCAACATTAACACTGGGTAACGTTGTTTAATTGACAAATGATCATGCTAACGCTGGGCTATGCAAGAGGTTGTATAGCCGGTGTTGTGCCCTCGATTGGGCCCCCGCCGTGGATTGAGCCCCCTTGAAGGTAATTGCTAAGATAATAAATATCTGTACGGTAGTTCTTAGTGTAAACATTCTCTATATAACTACTGTAGCCATAGCCAGCTACTATGTCATTACCGTTGTATTTTAACCATTAAAATTACAAGTTCAGTATTGTATATAAGCTGTAGTAGCCCCAATGCAAATAGTATGCTAATAACGAAGACGTGCCTAGCCAGCTAACCTGTTGAATTATTTATAAATACACCGGTGTATTTATGTTAGCAGTAAAATACTGAGGTCTGAAAGTCTTTATTTATGTACGTTACTGTGCAGCCTAACGCTAGCACTGAGCAATGAAGGTAGCAGTTTAGGAGTACCACTTAATATAGTTAATTGTCATACACGATGTTGTTAAATCCATCCTTGAGCACAACTATTTAAATCTAAAAGAAAATCGACACAAAACATTGTGAAAGTAAAGCATAACATGCGCGGTCTTATCAAGGGGACCCGATCGAGGGCGCAGCACTGGCTAACAATAGCAGCGTTTTCTGTTTAAAGTGTATGTTTGCAAATGTAAACATTAAAACAGCACAATGCTTACTAACATGGTACACGATACATGTGGATGAAAATGGAACACTACTTTTCTTTGTCACTTTGTAAATAATAGCTAGAAAATATAAACAATAGAGGGAAGTTGAAGAAACTTTGATTCTGAGGATGGAGTCACAACACGACAAAAACACAAAACTGCGTCCAAAATCCGTCAGTAAAATAGTCACTAACTTTGCTTGTGCTTCATCCAAACTTTGGTCAGTGATGGTCATTATTTGCTGCAGTATATCACCAATATCTCTGCGGGTTTCATGTCCGTTTTCTGTGCCTTCGAGGCCTTGATCTCCATCTGAGCGGTGCTGGGAGGGTTGATGAACCGAGTTAAGCGAATGCATTCCGGGGTGGTTGCTCAAACCATGTCCCCGGCCGTTGGAAGGCCCATTGCCTGTAAGAGGCTGCTGCTGCAACATCTTCAGCGACGCACAATGGCGACGACTGCTGCCCAAATGGGCTCACATACACACCAACTCTGAAGCAAGCCTGCCGCTAGAGTCCCCTAGCGATTGACAACAGCAAGGTACATCGAAATACATTACAGTAAACATTGTAGTGTATGCATGCAGTCGTTATTCTACGTACTGTATATTTCATCCAATAGTATCACAGTCACAGACCAACATTATGCGATTTCAGTGTTTTAGCCTGAATAGATTTACTGATGTCAATGTTTTAGGCTGAAGTATATGTGTGTGTGTGTGAGATAGAGATAAAGGGAGAGGGTGGGAGGGAGAGGGAATACATAATCTGGAGAGAAAAAAAACGATTTCAGAAACATGTCATGTTTCCAGCAGTAACAGTAATTCCACGTGTAGGCTCTAAACTATACATGTTAATTTTAAATGTGATGATCTTGCTCTGAAGTTTTCACCGGCTTGTCTGTGTCTACTTCTGTTTTAGATGCTAGTCAACAGGATGTGTGTCAAACCACAGCAGTCAGAAAAACACGACGCTCGTTTCAACATGTTGCCGTTATGTCTGTCTGTCATATTGCTACAGCTGTAGCAGCTGACTTGGATACTGCACAAAGCAAAGATTCAAGTTAATCTCAAAATCTTGTTTTGTAAGCACAACCAGCACAACCGGACTAACCAAAGCCATTACTCTTCTGTATTTTTTTCGCAGAATAGCAGTGACAAAACATGGGCCACATGAATATTAGTGGGCTGGGGGAAGAGGAACAGGAAGAAAGAAAGAGAGAGAGGAAAAAAAGAGAGAGCGATTCAAAGTAGTTCTACAGAAGACAAGAGCTTGCCACGATGACTTGTAAGGCTGCATTCACCTAAAAAGAAATGTATGAAATATTTCACCTAGTGATAAATTAATAATGCTGTTCTACATTCACACCAGGAGATGATGTGTTTCATAGACTAGCTATAAAAGGCAAAGGTAAGAATACTTTAAGAAAACTTTAACATTTCTACCATATCAGGCAATGTTTGGCTATATGACAGGTCAACAAGCCTCCACCTAAAGGAATTCTAAGAATTAATCTATTCTCTAAATCATCTAATCTGTTTTGCCCAAGCTGCTGCTCAGCTTGATGCTAGGTCATGTTTTCCTCAAACATGCTCTATTAAACCTGTATTTTTTCCATGTGTATTTCATGTCTAACATCTGTAGGGTACGTGCTGTAACCTGCCAATCTGGTTTCTCTTACATTTCTATGAAAGGACAACTCCACAGCTTACACTTACACTCAGTAAAGGGTTGCAATTGTATACTGTGTAATCAGAAAAACGGGGAAGCTTACAATTCAGTCTTAGACCTAGTAACATCCAGTTGCCATGTATTTTCCTTCCAGGTGTTGACCAAGACAATTTGCGGAGGTCATAGTCGACATGGAGGAAGAAAGGCAGATGGAGCCTCTTGTTATAATTGAAGAGGGGGATTTAGAAGAGGGCGTCACTGAGCCAGTCCACAGAGTGGAAGTTACCATTCAGATTAACAGTGGACTGTCAGCACTCCAAATGGAAGATGAACAGACTGAAGAGGACAAGAATGACAGAGCAATACCAACCGAGAAACAAACAGAGCAGATGACTGAAAGCGGACAAACTGGAGCATATGGCGGGGATAAGGATGAAGTGATAGATAAAAGTGTTGGATTTGAAGAAATTAAAGGCTCAGGTGATGGACAGAACAGAGACGATGAAAATGTGGATGCGTTTGAACAGACGGGTGTTTTACATGACAAAGTAAATGACAGAAAGGAGGCCCTCGGGGTTGTCACGGCGACACAAACAAGCCTATTGGTGGCGACAAATGCACAAGTTTCTTCAGACCAGGCTCTCAAAGCGAGTGCTCAACAGGTTTGTGAAATGTTGTAACTTCCCTTCTGTCTTGTCTTGCCTTCTAAGCTTTTGCCTTTACAGTAACTCATTTGCAAGTTGTGGCAAGCGCCACTTGTTCTTAGTTTCCTTGTGTGTCAGATCTAGAAAGCCACGCAAAAATGAGCGTACAGAAGCGCAGCGTGAAATGAAAGGGGGGAAAGATGCCAAACGCACAAGCCGAGACCTCTCCCCGCTCTACTGATCTGTTTCTCACCACCCAACCCTGTCTCATCCAGGCTCACCTTGTAACCCCAGACTTCCCAGAGGCCCTATACGACCTACTGTGTACCCTGCAGGAGGGAAGAAGGCTGAATGACCAGCGCTGCTCCTTCACGCTAAAGCAAGGAGTGGCGAGGCGGAGGTGCCACTCAGAACCGAACACAAGCAAGCCAGCCCCCAGAGGTTAGCATGTACTGTGTATCGGTTGCACCCAAAACGTTTTGACATCCCTTAAAGTAGATTCCGTCCCCCCATAACCCTCATTCACATATTGTGTGCATTAAGAAGGCCATGCTGTGTTTAATTGTGATGCCGCATCAGTTAATTTCCCTATGTTAAAACAAGCAAACATTTGATTTGCCTCGTCTCAATGGAGCCACCTGTGCTTTCAGATGAAACGTAGTTTGAACCCTACCTCGCCGTAGGGTTCCCTTTATCCATCACATGGGAATTAAGGCTGTGTAAATATAATATATCTCTTCTCTCTTCTCCCCGGTTATTGTCTCACCCTGATTCTCCACAGTCACCTTCAGCTCCATGACCTCGCTGCAGAAAGAGGAGTTCTTTGAGTTTTTAGCGACCACCCAAGCGCGCCGTCTGGATGACCAGAGGGCAGAGCTCCAGAGGTCTTTGGCCCCGAAGCCAAAATCCAAAAGCTTCAGAGGGAGCATAAAGCAAATGTCAGTTGTGAAGAAGCCGGCACCGACGCCCGTACCAGCATCACTGCCGGTGCCCAAAGAGGACCTGTATAATATGATTCTCACCACGCAAGTAAGTAGGCTGAGCTCCTAAAGGTCTGACGGTATATCACCATGTATATGTAGTCAGTAATGTAGTTATCCACAATCTAAAATGTCTGCACATTTCTTACTAACAAGCATTTATCCATCAATATAATTATGTATCATAGCATAATTCCCTCCCATTCCCAACCAGGCCCAGGGCAGACTGGAAGACCAACGTAGCAGTGCCCCTGGTCCCATGGACGATGAAGACTTCTTTTCATTGCTTCTAAGGGTCCAGGGAGGTCGCATGGAGGAGCAGAGGACCGAGCTACCTTGCATCCTTCAAACTTGAGTCAGAAAGACCCACGGGAGCTATCACACCTAGTTCAGGCGTGATAGGCCACAGTGTTGTGCAGCTTCAATGTCCTTTTGAATAGCTTCAGTGCCTTTTTAAAAGGAGCAGGGGGAAGGGCTTGAGAATCTTAACATAGTGTTGGTCAGACGGTTTTTCTTTAGCGCCTAGACCGTCTTTATTTCTGGTAATTCCATAGTGTTTTAAAGTGAGGGAAAAATTGAAAAGTGAATGAATGAGCAGCATAGCTTTTAACCTTAATAGAGGACATTGTGCATGCAGCATGCTAATGCATGCAGCATGCTAATGCATGCTAGGCTATACAAGCACTTTCGGTGTCCTGTTCTCAGGCCATGCATGTAGAATGATGATGTTACAGATGAGCATGTTTTTTCGTATGATGCCAAATATGTCTCGTCATGCCAGCTCAGTGAATTAAAGCCTCGCTGGTAGTTTTGCGTGTTCCCGTTCTTTATGAGGTGAAGATAGTCTGCGGTGTCTACTTTACTTGTTTGTACAGGAAATATAACAGCATGCTTGAGAATCAGAGACATTCAAGGTCACACTGTGTTTGACTGTAATAGGATAATAACTTTAGGAAAAATAAACTGTATGTAAGATTATATTGTGTTGTGGAAAAGATTACGTATGTTTGGGTATGATGAGGATGTCCAAATGTTGAATGGTTGAATGTCAAGGATTAATTTATAGAACATTTAAATGCTATCTGTTTAACATGCAAACATGCCAAATGTCTGTTACAAGTTCTTGCAATCATTTACAATTAACTTACTTGTACAGGATGAGGATAGCCAGTGTTCTTATCAAATAAATAAAAAATAGCAGGCTACATTAAAGGTGGTTGATATAAAATGATAAGTGCTTTATGAAGTTCCTGAGGTATGGTTGTATGAGAAAAAGGGACACTTATGGTTTATTCATATAATTGTGATCAAATCTGAACTATTATTAATAACAACTATTTAATTACTTTGCACATTTAAAGTAGGCTTACAATATATTTTATGATTCAGTATTATAGTGGGGATATAAACCAAGTGCTTTTGCTCTATCACTTGAGAGAATCCTAATGAATGTGTTGTTAAGGGCATGGTCAATATTAATAGCAAAATGCCCAGCTCTGCAGTTAACTCCTCGTACCCCAGAGCTTCACGTGACAATGTAAAATTGCTGAAAGACCAAATCCTAGACCACATTGTGTCAAAGGCAATTCTGGTGAAACCCAGTGATGACTTATAATTTCGGTAGTCCCTCCCATGGACATTGAATTAAGGACTTGTTTTTGTTACCATTAAAATAATGTCCTGTCCTGTCAGTGAGTTGGGTGGGTTAATAACACGTGTGGGGAGTTGGGGGAGATATGATTGTCATTTGCAGTAAAGAGTATGTTACTGTTTGTTCAGTGATAAACCCTAAATAATCGTCTAACGCTGTAGGAGAATATGGACACTTCACAGACAGGCTAAGGGTATATATCTATCAGATAAGAAGACTCAATAAGAAAGAGGAAGCCAGGCTTGCCTCAGACTATGCATTAGTGAGACCTGTTGGCAATTGCTTTTAGATTATGTCTAAAGATCTGCAAATAGCAGAAGTGAATATGTATCTATGTGTGTATGTATTTCTTTCCCCATATGTTTTTTAAGGGAGTTTCCCATGCTCCAGATGGGAGGATAATAGTAGGGATTGTCCTCTGAGACTGTAATGCGATTAAGACCAATAGATATATAGCCTAGGGAGGCTTACTTGTCAGAACATGACCTGGCTGTCAAAATACCAAAGAACAGTAGAACAGGTTTACCTATGGTACATTATGGTAACAACAAATCAAGCACAAAAATAGAATAAAGGAAAGTTAATAGCCTATGTAGTTTAAATGCTTCATATTTTACCGTTCATGTATAGAACACAAAATAAACTAAGCCCACCCACGAGATGACGTCATACAGTCACCTGACAAAAACAAGGATGTGATAGTTTCGTTATAAGAAATAAGTATCGTCTTTAAGACACATACTCTATTTTTGTCCAGGGTAAGTATGCTAGATTGGCTTTTACTATATTAATGTGCACTTGTACCCAAACATTGTAATTAATGTGTCGCACGATTGCTTTTAAGTGCACGTGTTTGTGCACTGAATCACATTCAAATGTAAATGAGATTGTACAACTTTTAACATTTGTAATTTGTAATGCTATTGTTTGGTCAATATCTCTCTGGAAAAGAAATAGTCTGCTGTGCGTTGTAAACATATAACTACTATGCTGTAACAGTTCAGTACATGACCTTTTACAATGATTTAATTTTTATAATTATACAGGTCACACGATATTTGTTATCGATTTGTGTTTCCTACATAACACACGTACAAATCTTCTCTCGTAATTTCTTGTCCATAGATGTTTTACCTCCTCGGCCTGCTGATCCTGTGTCAAGCACTAGAGGGAGACACTTCACCAATAACTTGCTACAACGAAGAAGGCGATTCTGTTGATTGGTGATTATCTGTAGTGCTGCTGATAGACAGTCCTGCGATATACTGAGGTTTTCATTTACTGATTCACTTACACTTGCCATTGGCTATTTAAGAAGTCGCTCACAAGAAGGCATTCTGATATTAAAATAAGATTGTACAATCATAATGTTGCTGTATTAGACTCACCAGCCTGGTACTTCAAACACACAAGAAAATTAGATATAAAACTATCACAATTACCCATTAATATTAATATTTCTATATGTGCTCTGTCCCATGACCAGGTACTATCTTTACAAACTACCCAAAGAACATGGCCAAACCTCGTTCACCGGGCTGAACTACCTGCTGATGGACCCGAGTAGCAAAGGCTGGGAAGAGGGAAAAGAAACGGTCAATGACACCACGGGAGCCCTCGGCAGAACTGTGGGACAGTTGTACGAGCAGGGAAAGGTCTGCCCCCTTTCCTTAGCCGCTTTATCTCATTTGGTTGTTGTTTATTGTCGATGGGTCACATGGAAGTGTGTGTGTGTGTTCTCCAGAGCGATGATGTAGCTTACATCCTTTACAACGACCAGAGACCACCTAAGGAGTTTGGTGACCGATGGCCCAGTGATATTAGAAGGGAAGGGGGTCACACTAAAGGTGAGCTCAGTGTCATGCCATCAACAGTGCTGGAGGCGTCTATAGACCAAAATGAAAGCATCTAGCACGCTGCGATGGACCTTTGGAATGAATGATTAATTTTCTGATGCACATAGCTTTAATAGTGAACATAATACATGTACAGGAATGTATGTTTTGCTAATGTAGACACATCACCTTTATGAATGTAGACCACACGTTAACTTTGGGAACGTCCTTCCCACCCTCTGTGACTGACTGAGGTTTTCTGCTCCAGGTGTTGTGTTGCTGGATAAGAAACAGGGCTTCTGGTTGGTCCACAGCACCCCTCATTTCCCCCCCGTACAAGCAGAAGGCCAGTATAGTTACCCCAGCAGTGGTGTGACAAATGGCCAGAACTTCTTATGTGTTACCTACCCACTGGAGCGCTTTCAGACCATAGGTAAGGCTGGAATCCTGCCATAAGGCATGCTAGTGGCATGATAACAAATGTATTTAATACTTTTTGAGGATATTGAAAATGAAATAGTAAAATAACAATTACATTATAGTTGTCAATACTGGCTGTAATTTGTCTTGTTTCCATCCAATACATTTACAGTAATTACTTTTGTGAACAAACATTAAAACCTGATAAGACAAATATGTTCCTTTTCCTTTTATACTCATTTATTTTATATTAAGTATAATAGATTATGCATTGGGAATTATAAAAATAAATGTAGTTTGTTTTGCTCTTGCTATACATTAGTCAACAATAGACACACTCCTAGTCAATTTGCATAAGCAGGTGTCAGCACCATGTAATAGAGCCGCCACTTTAATTCACTGGCACGTCTGGCAAATGGTGCTGTTGCTATAGCAATGCCTGAGGTAATGTAATTAGATGGAACCGTATAAGCAGCATAGAGATGTTGTCTCCACACACACACACAGTGGATTTGCTTTGTTGTTCAAATGCCTCTGGGTGTTGAGCTGACATTCAGGTGTACAGCCCCACAGGACACAATTGTCTCGTCTATGACCCACAGTAATATTTCAGGGCTTACTGTGTTTAAGCAGAGCGTCATCATATTGGAATTGTAGTCAGAACAATTGTTGAATTAACAGATCTAGACTGTGCTTTGCTCTACATACAAATATTGGTTTGAAAGGTTCTCATGGCTGAATGACATGAATTGATTGGGTTATTAATTTCAAAATACTCATTAATCACATGCAGGCTATGTATGAATTGGTATGGATTTGTGCCTTTAAAAAGAGGTGTTATGTTATGTTTCACTATGAACGTTGACACAATATCACACAGTCTCTAAACGTCACTTAACATTGCTACTACTTTCAGGGGAGCAGTTGCAGATAAACCAGCCTAGTGTATACGACTGTGAGGTCCCTAGCTCTTTGTCATCGCTGGTTCCTGCACTGGCCGCCCTCTGTAAGAAGAACCGACTGGCCAACCACGTCTTCCCACAAGTCAAACCAGTATCCAATCGCAGTGTAACTCTGACCTCTATGCAGGGCAACAACTTCCTCAACTTTGCCAAAGGGGCATCTTTTGACAACGGTATGGGATATCAAGTCAACATTTGTTCTCATTTGACCTTAAACTTGGTTATTGTCCATTTTGAAAAATTAACATGTAAAATTAACATAAAAACACGTATACAGCTATCAGCCCCAGGTGCAGACAAGATTCGTGAGAATTCCCCCAAGAATAATTATTTTTTATTTAATAATTATTTACATACAACTACCTATGTGATAATGGTTAGGTTAAGTGTTATGTATACAAGGATACATCTGTTTTCAGGGGATTTGAGAGTTACAAAAAAGATGAGAGGTTGTATATAAACAACCCAGGGACCCACCCCTCCTAATGTAATGCATCCAAGAAGTGGTCTAAACAGCCAAGACACCTAATACTCCTGTGTGAATGCATTGTAAATGTAAAGGTGTGCCAAGTAATTATTTAGTAAAAAAAAAAATGTTTACTTGGTATACATACAAACCGATAATCATCATCTTTAAATATTTTAAATAATTCACACAGATGGAGAGTCAGCTTGCTTCTTCTACAAGCTTTCAAAGCAAACGTAACATTAGCACTTCTACATCTACACCACTAGATGGCAGTTTAAACTCTGGTTTCATTGGTTAAACTGCTTAAAGGCAGAGTTAGCAATTCTCCAGAAGCTTGCTAACTTTGAGCTCAAAACAAAACAACATCCAATAGCTGAATATACCTTTAAATCTGTCAGAACAAGATGTGTCCACATTTCTCACTTTCCTTGCCTGTCCGTGTGTTAGACCTGTACCACTCCTGGGTAGCCCCTACCCTACAGTCCAACCTCCTGGTCCAGTTCTGGGTCCGCTCCACCGGCATTCTGCCGTCCGACTGCACCCGGGGCTGGAAGGTGCTGGACATCAAGCTCCTGTCCCCCGCGCAGACGTTCACCTATAAGGCCAGCGAGGACCACTCCAAGTGGGCGGTAAGCACCAAGGGCCCCGGCACGCTGAAGGGCGGAGGGTGGGTGTGCGTTGGAGACATCAACCGGAATCAGGCGGAGGAGAAACGCGGCGGGGGAACGGTGTGTCTCCAGAACCTGGCGGTGTGGAAGGCTTACCGGGCCGCAGCCCTGGAGTGCCAGATGTGTGGAGGAGAGCAGGAAACGTGCAGTGCCTAGCGCCGTCAGCTAGCAGGTGAACTGAGCTCCTCGTAATATAATATGAGGGTCAATGGGTGAGCATCACCAATTTCCCTCTAGGAAATGTTTTTTAATATTTTTATGCCTTTTACCTATTTTTCTGTTGTTTCTTAGTTTTGATTTGTTCCTTTCATCCTTTGTTTTTCAAATGTTTTTAACTGTAAAGCACTTTGAGTTGCACATTGTGTATGAAAGGTGCTATACAAATAAAGTTTATTATTATTATTATTATTATAAACAAGCCCTCAGTGCTATTGCTGATTAGGTTGTTATTAATAATTAATCATTTGATTAAATCTCAAGATTCACATTGTAAAATGTTTTAATTCTATTAGTGGCTTTTAATTATATTCAACGTACATGATAACTAGTATAAAGATAAAGACAGTATTCACAATGTACCACAGCTTTTTCATGATTACTTAGTGTTATTGTTTATTGTCTGAAATACCTCAGTTGTGCTTGAAGACACTGAAAACAAAAGAGACTGGAAACCATTTCCCCCACATTTCTAACATCCTATTTCTATACTGGAAATAAGTGAAAGGGAAGATGCTGAAGATGCTGGCTGTCTTAAATTATGAAAAATAAAACAGTACTTAACCAACGGTTGTTTGTGTTCTTCTGAATTAATTACTGTATCTGTGGAATTTGTTTTATTTTATTAAAAAGCACCTCAATGAAAACAACAGGAATCATATAAAATAAATTTATTACCACAAAATAAGACATCCTGTATGTAGTGCATAAATAGCTTAGCTGCAAGACTTACAGAACTGTAGATGACTGAATTTGCTCCAGTGTGTGTCCACACGTATATATCACATACATTCAATGCAAACATGAGAAATATAAGCACCCAGTGGAGAAAGGCACTAAAACAATCAGTAGCATAGCAAATGCTAGCACACTTCATCTATAATTAGCCCGTATCCCTCTCCCTGGCACAACCCTACACCCATGCCTCAGCAACTACAAAGGCCTCAACAGCATTGAGTAGGTTGTATAACAACCAGAGGTCACAATAATTCATAGTCGTAGTGAAAAGAAACCTAGCAGCTCCTCAAAACTCTGTGTATTTAGGCTTTTATTCTAAACTTGTAGTTCCATAGATTGATGTCATGATGATTCCAAACACATTGAAATCGCAGTTGCAAAGTGTTTGACATTTGCCCATCTATGCTCCATTGGTGGTCTTATTTTGTTTAGATTAAACCTCATAACCCAGAGCTTCACAAGCCCGTTTCTGTTTAAACGAATCCTCGCAGAGGAAAAATAATATTTGGAAAACCTGCAAAAAGCCAAGACTATATGTTGTGGTTAAAGGTTAATGCAGATATAGCCCAGTGTAAACAGACCCAATATTCACTTTGTGAATAGGGTCTGGCCACGCGCCATTGGGAAGTGTTCACAGTCGTTCCTCAGTTTCATTTTGAAACTATTGGACATCATTTAACCAATCAACTATTCTGATCATAAATTCAAACAGGGTTTCCAGACTGTAATCTGGAATATATAATAAATTCAGATGAGAGCAATAGTCAGGCAGAGCCAGATAAACATTGTCTCTAGTTTTGCTTGTTTGGGTAACGTCTGTGGGTAATGTCTGTTTCAAAGACAAAACCTTTCAGTCCGATATCTTTCTTAGTGTATTCATGTCAATATTTGTGGTATAATGCTATCCTGACACACACAAGGTGTGATATATTGCAATGGTGCAGATAAGAAAACATATTTTTGCATTAGTGACACGTCCGCATATGTAAGTATTACATATGTGTATGCATTCTCCACAAGTGCCAGTGTAAACAGTATCTGTCAATATACAGACTTACAAGATATGTTAATATATACAAAACATATAGAAATCCTCATATAGCCCATTCAACAAACCCAAGTGTTTGTGCTACAATGACTGATCATGGTATCTGTCAGTCTTCATTTGCCATGATGCATGCATTATGCTGGGCATAATATTGCCATCATGCTACTATCCAGTCCAGAGATAAATGGAAAATAGAGATTTTGGTCACAATCCTGGATTACGTGAATGACATCTCAGGTGGTGAAATAATGTCAATGAAATGTCACGTGATCATATTACTTCTAAGTGAGCTACTGTACAATAAAGGGATGTATTGTTATGGTTGCTGTCTATTCATGAGGTTAGAACAGACCCATTTACTGCTGACGTGATGTCAAGTTCCAACAGATGTTAAGCCCCGTATGGATAAACTCAATAAATGATCTCTTTTGCAACTATCCTTATCACGCTACATTATTTCACCTGCTATTTGAAATAATGTTTAAACTGGGGGCCTAGATGATAATTGACCCTCTGCTTTCTTAAATATCTTTAGAGCGGGGGTACAACCCATGAAATGCACTTTTACCGTCTTGGTCAGTTTTCAGTAGACGTACACATTCTGGCACGACCTTGTCACTTTCGTCTGCAAACCAAATTATGAATTCTGACAATATGCTATTACGTTACCTAGCTAAAACATTCAATATTTCGGCGAATTGCTTTAGCATGCTATGTCAACCAGCAGCTTTATGCATTTTGACGCTGGGCTGAAAGCAATTCAACTGGTTATTTGGTGGTTAATGTTCTTGCATAGAATGACAAGATACTGGACTCCGTCGTACTTCTGTTGCGAAAGTGTGCGTGCGTGCGTGCGTGTGCTCACCATAATTGATTGTAAACAGTAAATGGGTCTATAGAAATATATGATCAGTGCGATTTGACCTGGAATCAAACTGCTTAAACGCCCTCAGATAAAGGCTATCCTCTGGGTGTAGTTCACTCAGAAATGAAAATAGCGCGGTATGACGGTGTCTAGGAAACACGTTGGGACACATTGAAATGGGTTGGGTAAATCAGGGAGATGTTCCTTTGGATAGAAAGCATAGATAATATAGATTTCACAGACAAGGCCACATTTATCAGCTCAACATGTCTCTAATGACATTGTGGTTTACGGAACAACGTCACACTTGAGTACATTTTGAGGAAGCTCTATTTGTGTGTGTGTGTGTGTGAAGAAAACACTGTTGTCAAAATAGAGTTCTGACCAATCTCCGCCCCTTGGCTTTGATTCGAGGGAAGGTGGCACTGGTCTCTGTGATTGGCTGTGTGCCAAGGGGCGTGTTTCCACCTTTTCTTCTCAACAGGAAGTCCACACTAGATGAAGTCATGGCATAGAATACATTTCCTGTGGCAGGAATGACCAATTCTGCAGTGCAAGAAAAAAACAAGACAGGGTATATTACCCACAAAAAAAACACATTATAATACTTGACAACAATACTTTGTACATTCCATGTAATTAAAGCTCAGTAGGTAAGTGATCCACTCCTTCAGTTCATGCGAATGAAGCATGTGTGGCAGGTTCTATCAAGTCTGCTTGAGGTCCACACTCTTGCCACATCTGTAATTCTGTTACAAGGTATCGCCACCAGATGGCTCCCTCTCTTTGGTTTATATACTTTGAACTGAAGGACCAGACCTCAGCCATTCAGCCAAACAGATGACTATGACAGTGCAGCACTTACACATATCACTCTCAGAGTATCATAGCGAAATAAAATATACATATACAAAAGTTAAAATTCGTTACATACTGCTTTAATTTATTGTAATATTTTCGCAATGTGCGAAGTCCGGAAGTATGTCATGATAAGGTAATACGACGTTGTTACCTTTTCCCTCATGCAAAAGCTGGATCAGCTCATATCTGGACACCTGTTTGGGGTCCTGGTTATGCTTTTCTAAAGCAGCACTGATCACAGTGGGAGTCTTGTCATTGCTTGTCACCTGAGGGGATGGAAGAATAGGATAATGACACCAGACTAGACAAGACTGTGTGCTAATGATTTCCTGGCTATGTTGTATCCTGTGGATATCATTTGATGACTATGATCATTAGAGGATCATTTTACACGTCTAGAAAGCAAGCGCACATCATTATCAGCCCCCCCATGATGTAGAAACATATTTTGTTGGTTTAGTACCAGTATGCTTCGGTACAGGTTGCCATCATGTAAGTCCATACGAATTCTGATGATACGCATGTCTGGTCCCGAGCTTTGGGCACTATAGGGTGGGTTGTTGCCACATGAAACGGACCGGCGATGTGATTTGACGGGGCTGGACAGCATCAGCGCCACCGGCGTGGACTCATTGGTCGGAGGAGATGTATCAACATCCAGACATGATACTGATGGGGATTTCATGTGCTGAAATGAAAACCATTCATAACTGCAGTTTATTGAATTACTCACATAAACATCATTGTGTTCTCATCATCTTTTCTGAAATGCCTTGTGATGTATATTTAGTCTGTTTTGTATCAAAAATTAAACTAAAGAGAGTAAAAACTACTTTGTAAAAGGAGGAGGAACAAGTAATTGTAACCTTCTAGTGTGGCAATGGCAAAGAGAATAAATCTATACTACTACTATACTACTACTACTATTATATATTGCTGTGTATCCGTTATATGTTTTTCATTTATTGTAACATAAATACTAGCCTATCAAGCAACTTTTTTGTGTTTGCATTATTTCCATTTCCTAGATTATGGGTTAAGTTATAGCATTATAGTTAAATATAAGTTATAACTTTAGAAAAAAAAGGTTTTCAGTGTATCTCTCTGTAATGTTTTAAATGGTGAGACCCACCCACATATCAATTAGGGATGGCACCAGTATCGTCAGTCCCGATACCGATACAGATACCGGCCCTTGGGTATCGGCCGATACAGAGTACCGATCCGATTCCAGTGTTAAATTAAGTTTTAAGTTAAGTTGCAAAGTAAATGACAGCCAATCTCTATTTAGGACGCATGTTAGAAACCTGCTGCTGATAGCATGGCCTGGGAAGGTTAGACATGGCTGATGCAGTACAGTAGGCCTACGCGTGTAAATTAATTTAATTAGATTAGCCCCATGGATCGATTACAGCTGTCCAATTGTCACCGATGCCGATCCAGCTATTTATGTCTGTACCGGACCGATTTCCGATCTCAGTATCGTATCTGTGCCATCCCTAATATCAATAGGCTGAAACAAACCACCTGACTCAAGCAAACCTCTAATCTAAGTTATAAAAATATCTTATGTTGTTGTAACACATTTACCTTGGTAAGTTTGGAGAGTAGGTGATTAACAGGAGAGAACTCAAAGATGCCATCACTGTCTACAGCTAGGCTGGTCCGGGAGGTACTCAAACTGTCAATGCATCACAAACACATTTAGTTCTCATCACCATCATTGAGTGTCATAATTCTTCATGAGTGTTTCTCATCCAGGATGTTTGCAGAGCGTTGACCGTGACTTACTTTGGACACTGAGTTACAATCACAGTTGGAGCCAGGCTACGAGGGCTGGGTTCAGTGGGCGCTTCAATTTCATTGGACAGTCTGTAGCTGGAAGTAACACCATCCCACAAATACATTAGTGTGTTAAAGAGTGTGTGCTTGAGATAACTGGCTTACTCTCAGGTTGAAGTCAAATCACATGTACCAATGACAGTTTGACATGATATTTACCTTTGCTCATCTGTTAACATAGGTACACTCTGATACCACTGAATGAAAGCCTCTTCACCGAGAAACACACAGTGTTTACACGAAGACTGCAGAAGCCGAATTTGAGCTAAAACCTCAAATTCCTTTGGAGGAAAACAACAACAACAACAATGACAACAAAAGAACAGTGTCAGTAATGCCTTCCAGGCAGGAGAGAAGCACCAATGCTATTTTGTTTGCGGAGTCAACCCCTATTCGTACACCTCACTATTCTCTCTCTCTCTCTTCACTAAATAAGATTCTATGTCCTCTCTCTCCATCATCCCCCGCGGCCTTTGCTCTCATGAAGTAGTAGACAAGAAGCTTTTCTGCTTCTGTCCATTGGGCATGTTTGTCCTTTCCTTTTATAGCAATGGACTCTTACATAACCAGGAGGAGACTACAGCTCTTCTACGTTTGGTGTTGCTTCTCTGGATAATATATGCATTATAAGAACTGGATGAGGCATGGAAAAAGATGTGCCTTCTGTTGCTTCCCAAGCTCAGTGTCGCCAGTTAGTGTCTACACAAGGAGGGGAGCAAGCTTCCCTCCTGACCGCATACAGTATCAGCTGACATATAAAGTCAGCTCCACGACCAACTAGGCAAACAGTTTGCTTTATTGAAAGGGTCAAAATACATAGCATGATAGTACTATTCCATTCTTCTGTCTGTATCAAGGCTGAAGTTCAGCGAGAACCCTTGCGACACTCACCCGTCTGCGTTTGTCAAAGTTGATGTATCCATTCTGTGATTGAGAGACAGGATGTGTCAGATAATGGTTACGTAATGGGCTTGCTAACTGACAGGCGGGTTGGCGCTGTGTGCGTCCACATGAGAGGAACTCACCTCCAGCCTGTCTTTCACGGCAGTGTCGAGCATGGTGAGGTCGGTGAGGAAGATGCCCAGATAGGGCACTGTTCCGTGGGCATGGGACTGTGGGTGAAGAAAACACCATGAAGGCTTCCTGTTGAGGTCATGTTTGACCAAGTGTCTGATACATTATATCACCAAGCTTCTGTTACAAGTTATGTTATTACCCAATTGCCACAATTGTCATATAAAATGGGAGGTATTATACAAAACAAGTTTTGTCTAGTTTTACAATATCATAGTTCTTGCTATTTGGGGTGTTGTTTGTGGTAGGTAACATTACATTGGTAACCCATGTCATTTTTCATGGGGAAAAACACAATAATACTTTTGGCAGAAAGCTACGTCTATGGAGAGACAAATACATTGTCTACCTATGCTCAGTTCCCTGGAAATGTATGTGTCATGAAAATTAAATGACAGTTGAACTAATGCGTGACACTGTAAAACAAGATTCTGCAACAATATTCAGAAAACAATATATTTTTTTTATTAATGTATTTAACATATAATTTTGTATTGTTATAGAGGTCACCCTCTCTGTTAGAGCTGTGACCTGTGACCTGAGAGAAAACAGCTTTTAATCACACGTTTCCATAAATCTATTAAGGACATTGCCCATCTTCTCTCTTGATTGTGTAGAGAATACAATCAAATAAACAGCGTTTAGATAAGGAAATTAATTCTGTTACACACATACACACTTTGTTTCATGATCGACTATAAAGCTCACTCATCAATTCTTTATAATATATATGGTATAGATAGATAGACAATAGGTGAACATTTCATAACATTACACAATGTCACTCACATATATACCTAACTGTATACCTACAAATATTTTTGACATTATAATATTTGGAGAAAAGCTTAGAATACCTTCCAGTACACTTTACCTTCTCTTCTTATAGCTGCATACTACAATATTGTTTTGTTGTCTAAATGCATTTAGACTGCCAATCTACTTACCCCAGTAAGACGTTTGTTGTTGAGCCGGTTGTCGTGGTTGGCAAACTTGGATGTTCCTTCCTAAAAGACAAAGAAATGTGAGATGCAATATAAGACCGGTAGTTATGAACTACTGCACTACCTTGACCTAACCTTTTGTTTACGTAAGTACTAGCAGGTGTCAATAATTCCAAATGCTGTTTTGGTGTCTGCAGTGTATTCTTTGCAAGCTGAGAAATGAGGGGCGCCTACTTGTCAGTGTGTTCAAATCAAACCTCAACAGAAGGCAGTGATATTGTTGTGACATCAAAGGGCAGAGTCAAGATTTCAAAATGAAAGCTTGGGCATTTGTTTTGATTAATTCCTTTGTGGGAAATTGTGAGTAAATTTGCAGCAAATGCAAATGCAATGAAGCCTAAACTACACCATTATATGGAATCAAAACACTTAAAGCCACCCTATTTCACCTACCGTATACCTCGGTACTAGCTAAAAATACTGCATATATAGTCGTCACATAAACTCAAAATGACATTTGACAGAATAATGTCACAAGCAGATTTGTCATATTTCTGTTGATTAAAGCATATAAAGCATAGTCATGATTTGGGCTGCCAGCCATGGATTAGTTATGACCGTAGACAATGAAAGTGAAAACTGTACTCTGATGCTGCTAAAGTTACTGGTCAAGCTATAAAATGCCACTGTAGTGTTGGGTGTTCATCGCACAAAAGAAAACTCATCATGTCTCAATAACATTTCTGGTAAATGTGCTGTTGTGCTGCTTAGGCTGTGGGAAGTCATTAAAGAGTCTAATATTACTGTAAGCAATTCTTATTTGTCAACCTCAGCCTGTAATGAAATATTGGTCAAACCTCATGTTTGAATAGTGAAACGTGTGTGTTATAATGCTGTGCATTACAGTGTAAAGCTGTTTTTTTCTAATATGTTCTTAATTTGTCCTTTCCCTTATTGGCTGACGATGCATAATGTCTGCTGTGTGATGAAAAACTTTTAATGTGTGGTGAAAACAAGAAAAGATACTAAAACAGACTTGACTACTGCGAGGAGATCCCTTACCTCCTTGAGAAGTTCCCTGCAATGGGCGTAGTTATCTTTCTCAGAGAATATTTCTGACAGTTCTTCGTATCTTTTCACTGCCTCCCTGTTCACACAAAATACATTTAACATCAAGCATTAATCAGGGAGGACCATAAATTGTTTACACATTGATTCTAACAGTATTTCATACAAGACATTTGTAACATGGGAGCATTTACACTCGTGGACAAAAGCGACATATACATCACGATACTATATTTAAAAATAAATACAAATATTTTGTCATTTAATAAAAAATAAAACTTTTGGCAAGCGTCATTGTGGCCAAAAATGACGTAAGCATCATCTGAAATGAAAAGACAGTTACAGTACAACAAAGAGAATGCTGTGGGAATGACACCACGACCAGAGGTGCCATGTGTCTCAGATTACAACTAGACTAGTCAGTCCAAGACACACATACACACACACCTGTCAGTGTCTTGCCACGTTTTCCGCAGGCGGTGGATGGAGTTACTCTGCAGCGCGGACACAATGGAGTACAGTGAGGAGAAGTTCTTTCTGGCCCGGCACGCCTGTTGGAAATCCACGGCACGTGTGTAAAACACATGCGCGCGCACACATACACACACACACGCACACACACACTTGTGTGTGACCGTCCTCAAATGTGCCAACTGCCCTGGAGTTCTCAGTTACCAATACATGTGTGTCATTGGTATTGATATTGGGTTACCCATCAATCTAATGTGCTGAATAATGTACACTGCACTCCAAAAGAGGTTCCTCTGCTTACAATAGTGCATGGGCAGCATACCACAGTGTAGCTAGAGAGATACGTGAATGTAGAAAGTTGTTATCAAGAGTGCTTTCATAGAGATATACAGGCCTGACAGCAGTTAACCTTGTTTTAGAAAAGAATTAGTTCGGAAAGGCTTCAACCAGTGACGGTGGCTGGTCCAATGCTTCTCCATTATGATGTATGAGTATGTGTGTGTGTATGTGTGTGTGCGCATGTGTGTTGTATGAAATATTAATACCCACAATACTAGTGTTCAATCAATTATCTCTTAATTATACGTCTATGGGAGTGCTACGGCATGAGATATATATAATGGATCTGTGTGTGTGTGTGTGTGTGTTTGCTACACTGACCTCCGCCACACTGATCCATTTCTCCAGCAACCGAGCTCTTTGCTGACTGCGTAGCTGTGTGGACCAAAGGCATGATGCTAGCACTGCATTAGCCAACTTGTTGAACTGGCGTACGGTGGCCCGAACAGACCAACAAACACCCTCCCTTCCTTTCTTATCCCTCTGAGACCACAGGGAGCCCAGGCAATGGTATGGAACCAGGCGCATAAACAGCTCCTGTGAGACAAGACCAACAAAAAGTGACAAGAAAGGTTTAACGAGAGACAGAAAAAGTTTTTCTCCTTCTCATGAAGCAATAGGCAATGTTTGTATGTGCTTACAAACCATTGGTCAATGTATGCTTGACTTCAACAAGTGGCAATTGTCAGTTAGCAATATAGCTTCCTTACCCCAATGTTACGTGATGCTAGCTAATAATTAACCCCTCATTCACTGTAGGTGCTGAGCTGAAAGTTCTCACCTCTAATCTTAGCATGTACTGGACATGTTCAAGCTTGCAGAATCAAATTCTTTGTCATGTTTAAATTCCGATATATTTATGATTTCAAATAATATTCAAACTGTATGACCTAGATTAAGTTGAACTTAAGACTCACCGTCTCTATCTTGGTGAGCTGTTCAGCGATTATACTGGCGGGGAACCCCAGGATGTTTGTTGGGTCAAACTTGGAAGGGTCAGGTGGAGGGCTGACATTGGTTTCACCTGAAACGGTGACAAAAAACGGTGACAAATATTATACTGTTAATAACTATATTCCTCCATGGTGCTGCATAAATACTGCATCTTCTTATCTATAAGCAAGTCCTGCTTATTTACTTTTATGGATAGACATATTTCTAGTAATTATATTTTTCATTTAAATCTTACATTGTTTGTTGTTAGACTTGTGTGGTAGTAATGGATTGTCTATAACAACACATGTTCGAACATAAGGATGCTCATAAGTGTACGTGGTACCAGAGCACCCTAGGTCGAAGGTCGATGATCGATTTTG